>CAUYUJ010014628.1:267500-287500 GCA_963575745.1 Prorocentrum cordatum
GATCTTGGGATATGACGTCTTACCCAATCCATTATTCCTCTGCGTGCTGCCGCACTTCCCTGATCAGGGCAACTCGTCAGGGCATGGCTTCTGGATTGGCTGATAGGGGGTACGCGAAGCGTCTAGAACTTTCAAGCTGGGGATGCCCTCGCTGAATTCTGGCACTTAGATCCCACGCCGATCGCGCCGTCATAGATTCCTTGGACTCGGTGTCGGCTCCGTTAATCAGATGAAGCAATCATCAAAGCAACGCCCTTGGCACTGCAGTGTTTTCCCTCGGCGTTTCGTTACGATGCAACAGTCTACAGCGCACCCCTAGGAAGCGATCAGCGTCTATGCGGCCACGAAGCTTGTGAGGGGTGTGAATGTGTGCATGCGCGCGCGTGTGTAGATGTGTATACGTGTGTATGTGTGTGTGTGTTGTGAGTGTTTTTTTTGTTTTTCTCTCTCTCTCTCTCTCTGTCTCTCTTTTTCTCCCTATATATATACATATATATATGCATGTATCTATATATATATATATATATATATATATATATATGGAGCAACGGAACGCGGAGCATGCGAACGCAACCACCGGGACCTTCGGTGGAGCTCCCTCTGGGGCCACGAAGCGTGTGGGGGGCGTGCCGGAATCGGTCCGGAGGTGCCTTGCGAACCCTGCTAGTTGCTGGCAACCTTACACGATCGTGACCTTCCAGCATCGCCGATCTGTCGATGTCGGCCGATTCTGGGCCACTGGCGGCGTTCAAGCTCGAATGCCCGGGCTGGCGTCGCCGCCGCGTCAACGCGGCACGAACCTGCCGCATGCCGTTCCTTGAGCCTCGATGATCGGCTCGGTGCCTGAAGCTGCCTGCGCCCCCCACTTCCCCATTCCTCCTCCGCGGCCGGCCTGTTCTCTTCCAACCCTCCTCTTCTTTTTCCTCCGAGGAACGCGCCTGGGCTTTAGTTCACCCCCGAAGCGAATGTCAATGTCCTCCTCCTCCTCCTCCTCCTCCTTCCTTCTTGCTCCTGCTCCTCCTCTACCTCCTCCCCCTCCTCCTCCTCCTCCTCCTGCTCCTGCTCCTGCTCCTCCTCTAACTCCTCCCCCTCCCCCTCCCCCTCCCCCTCCTCCTCCTCCTCCTCCTCCTCCTCCTCGTCCTCGTCCTCCTCCTCCTCCTCCTCCTCCTCCTCCGCACAAGCCCGTCCTTCTGGAGCTGGGCAGGGCGGAGAGAAGCATGTGTCGTCGCGTGCCTGATGAGCCACAGAAGTTTGGAATTGAGCCGAAGGTTGGTTGTGCGAGGTTCCCACCAATCGAAGAAAGGGCCCAGATCCAGTCGCTCATCAGCCACGCCGCTTCTGAAGATGATTTGGCTGATCGCTGGGACGACGTTCTTGCAGGCATCGAGGTTGAGCTCTGCGACCGCAACGACATCGTGAAGGCCTGAGTGCGGCATAAGTTTTGCGGGCGTGCTGGCCCACCTTCGTAGTCGTGTATGCCGCTGCTGAAGCAGGCCCCCCCTCTGCCGAAGGCGGAGCTTGCGTGGCGAACGCTGGGCCGATGGCTGCGTCACTTGCGCTCGGTCCGCACCAAGTTGTCGCAGCTTGATGTCGAGTATGCTTCCGATCCCACGGATCACAGATTGGAGCAGATATCCAAGCAGTTCTATTTCCATCAGAGGTTTCTGAACCGCATACGCAAGTCGGCTTGGGTGCTGGAGGGGTCCACGGAGTCCATCAGGGAGTTCTTTGTGGACGCACCTGACATCTTCAGCAGTGCAGGGTTCGACGACGTCGTCCAGGGTTTCCTTGATGAGACCGAGGTCAAGCTGCACGAGTTTGCTGATGCTTCACGGGCTGACTGGAAACAGTGGGTCGAGCAAGCGCTTACCAAGGGTGCAGGAGCTGCGCACAAGTTCTCCCGTGTGCGTGAGATGCAGGAGCTGGTTGCGCAGACGTCTCGACCACAGCCGTTCCAGCAGGCAGACGACAGCCTCGCGGAGTGGGAGGAGATCTGGAAGATGCACAAGTGCGAGCGAGTGGGCCTACCTAGAGACCACCATGACTGGGAGGCTCTGCCTGAGATCTCAGTCGCCGACCTCCGTAGGGCCTGCGCTACGTTCCCTTGTAAAACGGCTCTAGGCCAGCTCGGCTTGATGAACCCTAAGTCCCTGCTCACAGTCTCCGATCAGTGCTTGCAATCGGTGGCTGATCTTTTCATGGCCTACGAAAGGCTCCTTGCCTGGCCTGAGTCTCGGATCCAAACCCGTTTGGTCCGCTTGCCCAAGCCCTCTGGAGGGCATCGGTTAATTGCGCTTTAAAACTCTCTGCTCCGCCTTTGGGGGCGGGTGAGAAAACCTGTCTCCCAGGCCTGGGAGAAGGCCAAGCGTGACCCTTCTTTCTGGGGCCATGGTCCAGGGGCTGGTGCGTCTGACGCAGCCTTTGACCACGATATGGAGGCGGAGGCGGCCACGGCGGTGGGGGAGTACCCTGTGAGCGTTTTCTTGGGCATGTTTAAATGCTACGAATGTGTGATTGTAGAGCGACTGTTTGCCGAAGCCAGGAAGGTTCGATACCCGCTTCGGATGATGTGAATGGTCCTTGCATCCTATCGGTGCCCGAGGGTGATCCAAGCGTTCGGTTCCGCGTCGCGGCAGGTGGTGGCCAACCGAGGCATTCTTGCTGGATGTAGCCGCGCCAATTCCATGATGCACGTGCTTCTCCATCGTGTGATTGTTAAGATGAGGACCCTTTACCCCACGGTTAGGCCCAGAGCCCCCATGGATGATTCCAGCTTCCAGTGGGTTGGCAGACTGTTGAAATTTAGTGAGATCCTACTTGCCGCGGTAAGATGGCACTGCAGCCAGGTCTTTCAGCTCGGTTTAATCCTCCAAGCAGCCAAGAGTGGATACGTGGCTACGGCGGTGCAAGTGTCGTCGAACCTGTCGTCGTCTGCCCGTCTGGTCAAACTCGGCAGCCACGCCCGCATGCGTCACCTCTCTTTCTTTCTTTCTTTCTGGGCGGCCAGTGCGGGCCCAAGAAAAGCTCCGTCTCAAGAATCTGCTTCGGCTTCGGGACAAGCTGTCTGCCCTCCGTCGAGCTGCGCCTAGCAAGGTGAGTCGTTTATGGCGTAGGGGGCTGATGCCTGCTGGGTCGCATGGGGCTGGGGTCTCTGGGCTCGCAGATCCGACCCTTGGGGCCCTCCGCACTATGGCGGGAACCTTAGTGGGCGCGAAGCGATATGGGTCATTGACGGCTTGGCTAGCGACGCAACCTGACCCCTTTTTATGACCCCATGTTCGATGCGACTGCGCCGTTAATCCAACGCTATGCAGCTGTAATTTGAGACTCGAGGTTCTCGCTAGGCCGACTCCATGAAACGGAAGCGTGGATGGCCGTCAAGGCACGGATCCTCGAGCGGCCGACGTGGAAGTCATGTCGTGGCCCAATTAGCGCAGTGCTGCTCAGCTTGCTTCGTGTAGGCTGGTTCATGTCTGCTGCGCACGTGCTGGTGGACGACCTAGGTTTTTCGATTGACCTGTTGCGAACCGCTCCGCTCGATGTGAAGGTACAGCTTCGGTCGGGGATCCAGAGGTGGCAAGCCAAGAAGATTTTGCCCCACCTCCCCCAGGCTAGTTCCGAGCGTTTGTGGCTTCGAGGTATGCGTAGTGCTGTCCTCAAGATTCGCGACAGTGCCCATCGCGCCGCTCTCCGCTGTCTGATCGGCAACGCCTTGTGGTCGCAAGAGAGAAAATTTGAGGCTGGCCTGGGCGACAGTAAGACGTGCACCCTGTGCGGCATGAATGTTGTAGGCTCTCTCGGTCACCAGCTTTATGACTGTGACGCCGCGTTGAATTACCCAGCGTCCCAGGGCAACTGTATTCCTGATGATGTTCTTTTGCGCAGGTCTGAACTCAGGGGCACTGGTCCTTTCGAGATGGGCCTACAGGTCTGGGACTCGCTCGAGGCGGTGCATGGCCCCCCGCTCGACCCCGTCGCTCTCGACCCTGTCCCTGACAAGCTCCCTGTGTGCACGTGGGGCGAGGCCGAAGCGCCATGGGGGCGGCGCGTCTGCACTGACGGGTCGGGGCTGTGCAGCAGCAGCCCCGAACTAGACGGTGTGGATGGGCCATGGTGGAGCTGGGTCATTGTGGGACCCCGGTTCGGGCTCGTTTCGGGGCGTTGCCTGGCGGCGCCCAGATTGTGCCTCGGGCTGAGCGGTTTGCGTTTTCCAGGCGCTTCGAGTCGGCCCCCTGAATGTGCACGTGGTGTCAGACCATTTGAGCGCGGTCCGTGAGGGGCAGTCTTGGGACCCTGGCATGGCGGCCAGTGGCGGGCGCCATGCGGCTGTCTAGAGGCAGATTGTTCAGCTTTATGGTTGCCCTGGTCCCAGGCCGTCTTTCGAGTGGACCCCAGCTCACCGTGTTTGGGATGATGTGGTCGCGTCGGGATCCGAAGTCGAGGTGCAACATTTTTTGGGGAACACCTGGGCCGACTTTTTCGCGCGGATCGGAGCTGAATCCCACGCTGCGGCCCAGACGCTTGAGAAGGTCCAGAGTTCCGTGATCTCTCAGACGCGTCTGACTTTTGACTTTCTGTCCAGATTTGCTCAGAGTATCGGTGCGTGTGCCCAGGAGCTCTCGGCCTCGTCCCCTGCCCCGAGGCGCAGAAAGCGTGAAGGTGAGTGCGGCCCCGCGCTGATCGAGCACGATCTGTATCACTTCCCGTCTCTAGAGGAGTGGCGTTGTAAGCGTTGCAATTTGTATGCCAAGACCCCCTCCTCCCTCGCCCAACTCCGCTCTGGCAGCCGCCGCCACTGTGGGCCCAGCGCGTTCCAGGCGTGGCAGGCCCAGGCGGTGTTCGTCACGCGTGAAGAGGAGGGGGTGGCTTTCTCTTCGGAAGCGGCGCCTGCGGCGACGGAGGCCGCGGTGAGGGTCCTGGGGTCCTCCCCTGGCCAGGCCCAGGCGCCGCCGACCGAAACGCTCACGGCGCGGTTTGTGTCCCTGGGCCATCAGATGGAGCAGGTCGGCCGTGTGGCCTTCTGCTCGTTGTGCTCGGCCCACGTTATACTCCCAGGGGGCTTGTTACGTGGGCTTGAGAAGCGTTGTCTTGGCCGTTCCCTGCACCCGTCGACTCGGAATTCCCAGGCGGCCAAGATCAAGTATGCGTCCCGTGGCCTCCACCCGCGCACGGGGAGGCCACTTGACCCTATTTAAAGGGGGGGGGGCCTGTCGGGTGCCGCCTCTGCCGCCTGGCAGAGGTAGGTGCTGAACAAATTTGATGCCCCCCCCCGTTCTGCCCAGGGCCTCGCGTTTCTTCCTGGCCCTGGTAAGTCCCTCCCCCTGGAAGGCGTTCCTTTTCCTAGCTGCCCGCGCCTCGGATCCCCCGTCGCGCCAGGTGGTGCGCACCTCCTCCTCCTCCGCCTCCCCCTTCTCCTCCTCCTCCTCCTCCTCCTCCTCCTCCTCCTCCCCCTCCTTCCATTTCCCTCCTCCTCGTCCTGTCGCAGCGTCGCCTCGGTTGGACTCGGCTCGGTTTCGTGGGCTCTACCCCGAGGCCTGCATGTGCCGGGGGGATAGTGCCGAGGTGCACCGACCCCCTAACGGAGGAATTTTCAAACATAAAAAACAAGACGGGGATATTTTTCTATGATGTTGGGTTGTGTTTGACTAAGGTTTAAGGTTTTTCGTTTTTCAGCCAAAATCTGCCTGCAGGAGGACATGCCCAACCGAAGGCCAGGCCACAGGGGCCTGGCCAGTCTGAGCTGGCGTCCTCCGGACAGCCCGCTGAGCGGTGGCCGGCGCGCCAGCCCACGCGCAGCAGACGCTGCGAGCTCCACCCGACCCGACCCGACCCCCTTTTCGCCCTCGTCCTTCCCATTTAAAGGCTTCCCAAACGGGGTCCGTATATATGGGGGTCGGGGGATCGCGCCGCATCGCCGATGCATCGGCGATGCACTGGTGATGCATCGGTGACGTCGTCGATACATCGGCGACGTCGGCGTGCAGAATATCGGGCTCCACATCGAGCCGCATCGGCGGTGCATCGGCCATGCGGCGCGATCCTCCGACCCCATCTGCTCAAACCCCATATGAGAGGACTAGATCCTCGTCCTCGTCCTTCCCCTCCTCTTCCAACACCTCCTCATCCTTGGCCTCGTCCATCTCTTTTTCTCGGGGATGGACAGAATCCCTTCAGTAAAACATTGGTCTAGTGAAAACGACCTCGGGCCCAAACCTGGCGGGCGCAAGCCTGGAAAACGACGGCCGCCCTCTCGGGAACCGAAGAGGGGTGGGTGGTTTCTGTCCACTCCCCGATTTTCCTAATCCAAAAACTCCTCCCTGCCGCAAGCCCCAGACGTGCCCGCATCCTCTGTGAGCGCGTCCATCTCGTCCGGCGTCGCGCACAGCAACCGACAGAGCACGGTCGCGCGAAGGGGGAGGGGGACCCCCCCGGGAGCGCACTCCGAGCAAGCGACACGTGCACACGTGCATTACATGGCATCCCCTCCACCCCCTCTGGCGTCCCCTCTGCGTTCCTCAAGCGTTCCTTCCTGCCGCAAGCCCCAAACGTGCCCGCATCCTCGGTGAGCGCGTCCATCTCGTCCGGCGTCGCGCACAGAAGGAGCTGGCTCGTCCTCCCCCGCGGGGCACAGGGCCCCGGCCGCCTCGGATAAGGTCGGGCGTGTCTCCCTCCAGGGGGATTTTGGATGAAAAATTACAAATACAAAAAAATACTCCCAGAATGGTCAACAAACGAGTCCCCAGACTGTTCTTTGACTATTTTTGAAAATCCCCCCCGAAGAGGGACAGGCCCGACTGAAGCCGATCCCCCAACACCCCCGTCAGCGGGAGGACAAGGATTACGACCGGATCTGAGCAAGAGTGACTACCCACCAGACCATCCCAGCCCGACCCGAAGACCCGAATCTCGGCCTGGGGCGGGGGTACGAGCTTCAGACGTGTTTTGTTGATGCTCCCCGCCCCCCCCCCCGCTGGGAACGGAGGCCAAATCGGGGCCTTCGGGTTGGGTTGGGGCGGTTTGCTGGGCGGCGAAAGTGAAAGACCCAGACATGCTCGCGTCGTGAACTTCACCGAGCCGGAGGAAGAGGAGGGCCCAGAGCTTCGCGCGGACTTCTTGGATCGGCGCTGGAACCTCTGGCCGCGCCCCGCGCACCAGGGCAGGCGGGTCCAGCGCCGGCCCAAGCGATCGGCGGATGTCAAACAGAACGTGTGTATGCCGTGTTCCTTCTTTTGAGCAGGGACCGACCTTCCGGGCAGTCCTGTAGGCCTATCGCGACATGTTCTCAGAACCTACAGATATTCGAATGTAGTCGCATAAACACGATAGGTCAAAACGAGACAGTCTCAGCCAGAAATGTTCTAAGCTCATGTCGTGCAGACCACAAAAGGTTTTTAGAACATTTTTTGTTGTTGGCCCACAGGCGAGCAAGGACGCTTCGCCAATGCGTGAATCCCGATTCCCTTCTTCTAAGAACACGCTCCAGACAGGGCCACGCCGTCGAAGAATCGAGGAGCATGACCCAGACGTGCTCGCGTTGTGCGCAAAAATCGCGACGGGAAGCTTTTCTGGCAATTTGTTCGGCCTCTGGGGGCCCTCGCCGGTCCCCGGGACCGTCGAAGAACGACTCGGGATGATCAATCGACCCAGACGTGCTTGCGTTGTGAACAAATCGCGACGGGAGGTTTTTGACAATTTTCGGCCTCTAGGGGCCCTCGCCGGTCCCGGGGGCCGTCGAAAAACGATTCGGGGTAAAAAAACGTCCTGGGGAAGGGCTCGGGACTTCCGGGAACCCCGTGCTGAATAAAAACAAAACGTCGGGTGTCTGGGACCGGGTCGGAGGAGGAGGAGGAGGAGGAGCTGAAGCCACGGGAGCATCCGATGGCAGGCCGAAGAAAAGGAGGAGGAAGAGGAGGAGGAGGAGGAGGAGCAGGAGCAGGAGGAGGAGCATGAGCAGGAGGAGGCGGCGCAATCTGGGTCCGAGTTCCCCTGAGGCCCTCCGAATGCCCCAAGAAGGGAAATCATAACATCCGAAACCCTCGAAGATTTCTCGAGCCTCGAGGGCGACCTCGAACTTTGGGCCCCGGCCTGCAACTGCAACAACTTCAAGGATGGAGACCGGCTTCTTTTCTGACCGGTGCTCTCGCTCAAGCGCCACGCGTATTCGTCTGAAAGGCTTGCAGCCACAACGAGGCAGGACGGTCCATTCAAGACACGTGGCTCTCGCTTGAGACGTGCTTACTTCTAGGGGCCAGGCGGTCGAATCTATCTAGCAGCAGGACGGGTGCAGGGCGGTCCTCTACCAGGTGGAGTTCTCGCTTGATGCTTTCTCGACCCTCATGATCAGAAGGACTATCTTGCGCAAGTGCAGCAGCTGCACACATCGGGGAGGGTCCTTTCTCAACACAGGGACCTCGCTGGCCACCCCGTGGATCTGTGCTGCCAAACCTCTCCGCAGTCCGTACTAGTTATCTCCTCGCTGGAAGGATGCCAGACAGTTCCTTTGCCAAGCGGAGCTCTCGCCTCAATGCCAGGCCCAGGGCAGGGGGTGCTGTCACGAATGGCGAACATGTCCGTATCTAGGGGGGAAACAAACCTACCTCGCTTTTGACCACCCTCGCTTCCAAGAGATACCAAACGATGCCAAATTGCAGCCCGTGCTGGTCAGGCCGCTCGACGAGGAGGCGCGTGGTATGGCTTGGTTTTGCCTGGAAGCGAAAGCGGGGTAGGTAATTCACGCTCTGAGTATCAGCGCCCTCAGGGATCTTCTGACCTGGGTCAATCCAGACCCCGGGTCAGCAAAAAAACCGAACAACTGCCATGCAGAAAAACAAAAGCTGCAACGCAGGTCTTCGCAAACCCGGGTCAGCCAATATGCGCGGCCGCCTCGCGGTCACGAGCGGCTCGCTAACCCGGGTCAGCCAGAGGGGGCCCTGCGGATTTCAAACAAAACATGTGTATGCCGTGCTCCTTCTTTTCTTTTGAGCAGGGACCGACCTTCCAGGCAGTCCTGTAGTCCTTCCGGGCTGACTGCCGGCGGAGCCCGCCCCCGTGGGGCTGCCGCCACCCGTCCGCCGCCCCCTCCGGCCGAGCAGGCGCCGGCACAGCGGCGCCTCGAGCCTCTTAAGGCGAGGCGCTGCCTCACGGGCCTCGCAAGCCCCCAGGGGGCCCAGGGGTACACAGAAGTACACACACACAGAAAAAATCCCAGGATCCCCGTACAGTTTCCCATCTGTTCGAGGCTTTGTCTCCCCCCCTCCACTGCCCAGATGTTCCCAGATCTTTCCTGAAAATCGACGATGAATTGTGTCTGTGCATAGTTCTTCCCCTCCTGAAGATCGGCCCGAGGATCGGGGGGAGAAAGAGTATCAATGTCACGCCGCCGCGGGGGGCCCCAGGGCCCCATCGGCGTGTTCCTCCCTCGTTCCTCGCTCGGACGACATCCCGAGGAGAGCACACAGCGGAGCAGTCGACCTCTGAGCTGGCCCGAGCCCCCCTGGACGACGCTTCCAGCGGAGGCCAGTCCACAAGGAACCTTCCACAGGAAACCCAACCCTGAGACCCCAGGGCGTCCATCGACTTTTGGTGTGGGACCGCCACGCTTTCCATTGCAAAACCAGCGAAACTCAAGAAACCCAAGGCACCCTGGAGGCAAGCATGGCAGGCCCAGAGATTAACACCAACACCAAAATCGGCGGTATGCCTCCACCGAGGGGAGATGATCCCGATATCGGTGATGGTGGTACTATTCTGGCTTCCTAGGCGGCCGAAGTATGGCCACCAGCACCGAAGTCTACGATCATCCTCCCCCGGTGGGCGCACCCCCCCTGCTTTGGTGCTGGTGCCAATTTCGAAGCCTCCAAAAGCATGGTGCTCCTTGGTATGGGTCTCCACCTTAATGGGCCCTGGAAACGACAAGGCCGTTTGTTTTCAAGTTCCGTTTTGCCGTTTTTGTTGCTGGTTCCGACGCCGTTTTTGTTACCAATTCCGTCGCCGTTCTTTTACGGGTTCCCGTTCCTGTTCCAATCCTGGAGCCGATTTTGTTGCCGTTTCCGGTCGCCGTTTTTTTGCCATCTCCATTTTCAAAGGACACTTTTTCGGAAACGGTGAAAAACGGCCCTGCCGTCTCCAGGGCCCACTAAGAGGGGTCGAAGCTGAAAGACTTGGCGAAAACTTCCCGCCGATTCTGGTAGCAGGCTGGGTTCCTGGGTTCCTGGTCCCGGGTTCCCGGGTTCCTGGTCATTGGGTCCGGGTCGATTTCGGTGGGTTCTGGGTTCTCGGACTCCCGGGTTCCCGGTCGATCTCCTCAGCGAAAACCATCCACGGATTGGGGTTTTTCTCTGGTGCAATGAAAGGACAAACAACATAGAAGAGTCTCTCATGGGTTAGGTCGGGCACGTCCTCGTGCAGGCGGCCTGTGGACGGAGATTTAAAAAGAGTCAAACGTATTCAAATGTTCGACATCGTCCCAAAACTATTTTCTGGCGTTGGCAGAACTGGGTTTAGCGGGACCTGGTTTACTGATGTGTACAGGGGGACCAGAACTGCCGTCACCCGAAAAACACCAGCTACGGCAGACCTGGTTTAGTGATTCCGGCCAATTTAGGGGGCTCCACAACCCTACCACTAACCGAATCCCCTTACCTGGGGTCATGGCGATACCCGATAGGTCTGACTATCTTTGAGTCCTCCTCTTGTGGAGGGACATGCCCTGGAAGGTTTGGCATGCCCTCAGCGGATTCTGGACGAACAAATAATCTGAAATATTCACATGTTCCCAGACTATTTTTGACTATCTTTGAAAAATAATCTGAAAAATAATCTGAAAAATAATCTTTGTTCACGTAATCTGAAAAATAATCGTCGAAACGTCGTCCCCAGACTATTTTTGACTATCTTTGAATCCTCCTCTTGTAAAGGGACGTGCCCGGCCTAAGACGAACACAATCTGGGCCGGCAGCCGCGTCGGGTTGCGAACGCTGCTCTCGCCGAGTGCCAGCATTGGGTCGGGCATGTCCTCCTGAAGGTGGATCTTGGAAGGAAATATGAAACAATAGCCTCACGGGGGGAGTCCTTTTCCTCCTCCTCCTCCTCCTCCTCCTCCTCCTCCTCCTCCTCCGTCTCCTCCTCCTCCCCCTCCTGGTCGTCGTCGATGTCTTCCAGGGTCGGCGGCACCGGCCGTCAGGCCTTCACAGTAGAGCAACATAATCAACACGTGCTCAAACCGAATACGGAAAAGCGCACGAGCAACACGTCCCCAGCCTACTGTTGCACTGCTCCCGCATCTTCCTCCGACCATTCCTCCCCTAGAGGGACACGCCCGACCGAGTGCCCGCCGCATGCTGGGTCTGGGCGGCCACGCTCCCCGGCAAACAGCTCCCTATAGGTGCGCACGGCCGTGCTCCAGGCCTCGGAACAACTTAGCGAACGCTCGTGCCAGAGTCAGTCTGTCAACGCCTCCCTCCTCCCCCCCCCTGTTCAAAGTGGGCGGTGGGCCTGAGGAGGTGCACTTCCACCGCAGTGCTTTCCGCGCGTGCCAACATTGAGCTCGGGGGAGGGGGAGCGTTCAGTACTTGTTTCCCTCTATAGGGGGCAAACAAACCTACCTCGCTTTTGACCACCCTCGCTTCCAAGAGATACCAAGCGATGCCAAACTACGGCCTGTACTGGTCAGGCCGCTTGACGAGGAGGCGCGTGGTATGACTTGGTTTTGCCTGGAAGCGAAAGCGGGGTAGGTAATTCACGCTCTGACTCTGCCGTCTCACCCCTGACCCCTGCCGCCGACCTCCTCGGCTCGACCCTGGGGATCTCGAGAGGTGTACCGATACCGCGGCTCCCCGGACCTCTGCCGGGGTGCGCGTTCCGACCGGCATCTCGGAGCGAATCCAGCGGCGGCGACGAGGGCCGCCCAGGAGGCCCAAAAAGGGGAAAGCCAGGGAAGGGTAGAGGTATAGGTACCTTTCCCTCCTCTCAGACCCGCCGACCCGCCTCTTCACCTTTGTCACTAGCAGGGAGCTCTGCTGAAATCATCGGGTCACAACTGGGATCTCGGGCGGCCGCTCAGGAAGATCCGGGCAACCCCCCTGGGGCGCTCTCGGCTGCTGGAACGCACCCTATAAGGCTGGAAAACCTCCAAGAACCGACGAGCACGTCCGCCCCCCCCTCCCCCCCTGAGCCTACCGCCTCCCTGGCGCGCGGACCGCGCCAGGGGCGGCGCCGGAGGCGCCACCCGGGGGGCCCAGCGCGGATCCCAGAAATCCGCGCGGAGCGCCAAAAGTTTATGGTTGTGGCGTCTGTTCTTCTTCGAACGTCCGACCCCCTCCCCCCCCCCTGAGCCTATCCCCTCCGCCCGGCCTCTGACACCCCATTCCTCTTTTTGGAGGCCTGGAAATGGGCACCAACACCGACACAGGGGGTTGCCTCCGCAGGGAGAAGATGATCCTAGAGTTCGGTGTTGGTGGTGAGATTTCGGCCACCTTGGAAGCCAGAATATTACCGCCATCGCCGAGATCGGGATCTTCTTCCCTCGGTGGAGCACACCGCCGATATTGGTGTTGGTGTCAACCTCTAGGCCTGTATCTTTCGCTCTCCTCGGCGGTCGCGTCATGATTTTTTCATGACGCGACCCCCAAAGGTCCCGACCCTTTCCCCATGACCGGCTTTGCACCCTGAGTCGTTTTTTGACGCTCCCGAGGCCCGGTGAGGGCCCCCGGAGGCCGACAATGAAGGAAAACCTTCCGTCGTGATTTCTTCATGACTCGAGGGGGTCTGGGTTTGACCCTCGGCGGTGGCCGGGCCCTCCTCTCGATGGCGCGCCGCGCCGACTCGCAGCGCCGCCGCAGGCCGAAGAAGGGCGCGGCCCTGGCCACCTGCCGAGCGGGGCCGCGCGTCTGGGCGCCCACCCCCTCCCGCGAGCGCCAGGGGCAAGGGTTACGTCGGGCCTGTCCCCGATAGGCCGATTTCGGACGAGGGGGGAGGAGGAGGAGGAGGAGGAGGAGTTCGAGGGAGGGGGAGGAGGAGGAGGAGGAGGAGGAGGAGGAGGAGGAGGAGCAGGAGGAGGAGGAGGAGTTCGAGGGAGGAGGAGGAGGAGGAGGAGGAGGAGGAGGAGGAGGAGGAGGGCTTGTCCCCGATAGGCCGATTTCGGATGGAAAATAAGAGATAGTCAGAACAGATTCTAAAATATTCAAAACTGCACAGAAAATCGTCCCCTGACCATTGTTAGACAATGTTGAAATATCCCTCCTGTAGAGGGACAGGCCCGACTTAAGGCGAGGGCGGGGCCATACAGTAGGAACCCGTCCACAAGAAACCCAACCCTGAGACCCCGGGACGTCCATCGATGTTTGGTGTGGGAACGACGCGCTCCCCATCGGAAATCAATCGAAACCCAAGAAACCCAGGGCACCCTGGAGGCACGAAGGGTGCCTCTTGGCATGAGTCTCCACTGTATCCGCCACCGCGCTTGCAGCGGTAGGTGTGTCGGGCCCTCTCGCTGCGCTCCCTGCGAAGCAGCAGTTGGGGCGCCCCCCAACGCATCGAGCCCAAAGATGCGTTTTATGACCAAGTCCCTGCGTGTTTTGGCCTTCCAGGCAGAACATGTGCCCAAATAACGAGGCTTGGAGAGGGACCTCCAGCGGACCGGCCCCCCCCCCCCGGCGCCCGCCCCTCCCCTGCGCGCCCGCCCGAGCGCGGTGGAGGAATCCGGCGGCAGGGCCACGGGATTTTTCCTTGAGCAGCGCTTGCACGGAGGGGCTCATTGCCTGACTCCCCCCAGGAGAATTGGCTGGGCCTGGCTGGGATCTTCCACGTTGCCGCCCGTTGCCGCCTCGTGCGCAAAAAAACCCTGGATTGCAAAAAAACCCTGGGTTGCAAAAAAAACCCTGGATTTTTTTGCAATCCTGGGTTGTTTTGCAATCCTGGGTGTTTTTTGCAATCCTTCGCTCAAGTCCAGCGAAGATGTTCCACGTTGCCGCCCGTTGCCGCCCAGTTTGCCGCCTCGTGCGCTCGGCGTGTCCAGCGAGGTTCCGCCACGTTGCCGCCCGTTGCCGCCTCGTTGCCGCCTCGTGCGCTGGATGGGTCTGGCGCTGTTCGTGCGATGGCAGGTGCTGCGGTCTGCCTGCGTGGTCAGGAACAGCTGCTTCGTGACTCAAGATGTCGTGGCTCTGTGGGTTATGTATACCGTGTGCGTCAGGGCTGGAATTACACATTCATAATTTGATGTTCGAAGCTGTTTTTCCCCAAGTCGTAAGTGGGGTTCTTGTTTTCTCTGGGCACCCCGCGCAGTCCTCCCACCTCCCCTCTCTCCCTCTCTCTCTTTCTCTTCTTCACACATCCAAAATGGGATTCTTTTTTTCTTTGGACACCTCGCGCAGGAACCTCACCTCACCTCACCTCCCACCCCTATCCCATTCTCTCACCATCATCATTATCATCATCATTACCATTCATCACCACGTTCCATCATCATCCTCATCATCGCCACCATCATCATAATCATCACACTCGTTCGCACTCACACCAGTATCATCCGCATCATCGACAACATCATCATCATTCGATCAATCACCATAATTATCACATTCATCATCATCACCAACGTCATCATCATCAATCACCATCACCACACATCATCATCATCGTCATCATATTCATCATCGTCACCATCATCATCACTTGATCACCTACCCACTCAACATCATCTTCATCACCATCATCACTCACTCACTCACTCACTCATCCACTCACCCATTCCCTCACTCATTCACTCACTCATCACTTCGTAATCACTCGCCCCCTAGCTTGAATTTGGGGGAAGTAGCAAGCGGGAGCTTCGTTTGTGAGTGAATTGTGAGGAAGTCTCAGGCGGGAGCCCCCTCCCTATGGGTCCCGCGATTCACGTTGGTAATCCGAGCGGGTCATCCGAAACCCGAAACTGTCGTCACTTTTGGGTTCCTCAGGCTTGAACTTGGGGGAAGTAGCAAGCGGGAGCTGCGTCTGTGAGTGAGTTGTGAGGAAGTCTCAGGCGGGAACCCCTTCCTATGGGTCCCGCATTTCATGCTGGCAATGCGAGCGGGTCATCCGAAACGTGTAAGGGTCGTCACTTTTGAGCTCCTCTGGCTTGAAATTGGGGGAAGTATCAAGCGGGAGCTTCGTCTGTGAGTGAGTTGTGAGGAAGTCTCAGGCGGGAGCCCCCTTCCTATGGGTCCCGCACTTCATGTTGGTCATGCGAGCGGGTCATCCGAAACGTGTAAGTGTCGTCAGTTTTGGCCTCCTCTGGCTAGAACTTGGGGGAAGTATCAAGCGGGAGCTTCGTTTGTGAGTGAGTTGTGAAGAAGTCTCAGGCGGGAACCCCCTTCCTATGGGTCCCGCACTTCATGTTGGTAATGCGAGCGGGTCATCCGACACGTGTAAGTGTTGTCCCTTTCTGGGCTCCTCTGGCTTGAACTTGGGGGAAGTATCAAGCGGGAGCTTCGTTTGTGAGTGAGTTGTGAGGAAGTCTCAGGCGGGAGCCCCTTTCCTATGGGTCCCGCGTTTCATGTTGGTAATCCGAACGGGTCATCCGAAACGTGTAACTGCAATCATTTTTGGGGCTCCTCAGGCTTGAATTTGGGGGAAATATCAAGCGGGAGCCTCGTCTGTGAGTGAATTGTGAGGGAATCTAAAGCGGGAGCCCCCTCCCTATGGCTCCTGCTTTTTGGGCCAAAACTTAAGCCTCCAGCGCCCTGCGCGGCGACTCTCCACAATGACGGGTCCTGCACTTTATGTTGGTAATCCGAGCGGGTCATCGGATTCTTGTGACTTTCGTCACCTTTTGGGCTCTTCAGCTCCTGAGGCGTGAATGCGGAGGAAGGGCTCTTCAGCTCCTGCGGCCAGAAAGCGGGGGAAGTAATTAGAAGTATCAGGCGGGAGCTTCGTTTGTGAGCGAAGTGCGGGTAGTCTCGTCTGAGCTGGTCGTCGGCAAATTTGTTGTTGTCATGGGCCTGCGTGCCAACAAGGGCGACTGAGGTGCTGACGACGACGACGACGAGACAGCGGCCGGGCGCAGGGGTAGCCCCTTGTGTCCCGGGCAGGGGGTGGTAACCCATCCTCGGCCGAATCGGGAGCAGGGGTAACCCATTGTCTCCGGGCCGCCGGTGGTAACCCATCGGCGGCCGAATCGGGCGCAGTGGTAGTCCTTTGCGCCTGGGAGGCGGGAGCCCCCTCCCTATGGGGCCCGCACCTCATGTTGGCAATCCGAGCGTGTCATCCAGAACTTGTAACTGTCGTCACTTTTGGGCTCCTCTGGCTCGAGTATAGAGGAAGTTGGGGCTCGTGCAGGAGCAACGTGCCACCATCGTGTCCTTCGAGTTTCACGCAGACGACGAGCGAGAATACGAGGAGTGCGCGCCGGGCCAGCTCCTTCGCCCCCGCTACCTACGGCAGGGAATCTGGATGCAGGTCCACGGCTTCAAGGAGTCCCCGATCTACAAGGAGGTCGCCGAGGTGCTGCTGCAGAGCGCCGAGGGCGCTGACGACGACGGCGCGGCCGAGGCGCGGGCGAGGTGGCAGAGCTTGGGGCCGCGCGTTGTGCGCCGCTCGGGGTTCGCCCTGACGCACGCGCCCTACCTGACCTCCGCGCTGTCGCAGGGTCAAACGCTGCGCAAGGGCGTCGCCATCGACTGCGCCAGGGACGAGGACGCTGGTCGCACGGGCATGTCGGGCGAGCAGTGGTGGCTGCACCTCTACGTCATGTTCTCCCGCGCCACGCGCATGCGGAACATGCTGATCCTGCGGCCGCCCGCGCGAGACTTCCTGGAGCGCGGGCCGCCGGCGTCCCCGCGGAAGGCGCTCGAGGAATTCGACGAGAGAGCAATGGATTCCAGGGCTGAGGCGGAGCAGCTCGCGGCGGAGCTGGGTTTCGTGCTGCCTCCCGCCTGAGCGCGGCCGCGATTAGCTCATTGCCTGCGGGGTTGTCCCAGCGGCCTGCTCTCGCGCCCCAGCGGCTCGCGGGGTTGTCCCAACGGCCTGGCCCGAAGGGTTGCCCCGGCGGCTTCGCGATCTAGCCGTCGGCAAACGCGCGCGTCATTGCCCGGGCGGCGAGGGCGCCGAGGAAAGTCGACTTGCTTGCGCCGACCAGGGGGGTGGGGAGGCGCACGTGGAGAAGATGCAGGCGGAGGATGAAGAGGAGGGAAGGAGTATGGGGGAGGGCGATGATGAGGGGATGAGGAGGTGGAGGAGAGGAAGAGGAGGAATCGGAGGAGGATACATAGAGGGAGGAGGAAAGGGCAGAGCAGAGGGCGATCTGAGAATGTCCGCCAGGGAAGGAGGAAAGGGCTAAGGGGAAACTAAACATGTTCTCATGCGGGGTCCTACCGTCGGAGTAATTGCACACTGGCTCAACCACCAGATCTCCCTGCAATCATGTCAGTCACTCTGAGCTATGAGCGAATCTGCTTCAGCATGAACCGTGAGATCTTGGCGTCGCAATTCTTCACAACGTGCGATGTTTCGTTGTTTCGGGACCTGAAGCCCTCACGGATCGCCCCGACTCGGAAAATGCAGCGGAAAGGTGGCGACCTGGGCTCTGGCGCAGCGCTCATGTTTATAGGATGCTTGTAATCGTGACGTTGGATATGCAGTTGGCGGCGCCCACACGGGGGTGGCGCGAGGGGGTGGGCATCTGTGAAGGCGGCGGGGCTTCTTAGAAGGCAGGAGATGCTTCCCAAGAGGCCCCGGAAGCTTCTCGGCTCCTTCAACGCCGGGCGAACCTTCTACGACGCCGACGCCCTCGTGTCCGAACCTTGTGGGCGCCGCCGATGAAGCAGACGGGTCGCGGAGGGAAGGGGTCCTGGAAGTCTTTCGCCGCTTGCGGGGCTCAGGGGCCATCCACGGCCAATAGAACTGCCAAGGGGATGCGGCTCCAGATGAAAGGGTCTAGGATTAGGTCGGGCATGAAATCCTGCAGGCGAACAAACAGAAAACAGGTAGAACATAGTCAAATAATAGTCGAAAAGACGTCCCCAGACCATTTTTTACTATTTTGTAAATTCCTCTTGTAGATGGACGTGCCCGACGTAAGTCTAAGACCCACTTCTACCAGGACCCCTCTTCTTCAAGGCGAACTGCTGCTGCTGCTGCTGGTCCTCCAGTTCCTCCTCTGGTTCCTCCCCTTCCTCCTCCTCGTCCTCCCCGTCTTGGAGGACGCTGTAGCGAGGATCTATGTTTTGGGACGCCTTCGTTTCATGTTGAAGCTGTGCTGCTGCACCAAAAAAGCGCTTCGCGCTCGCGAAGCGCGCGTGCAGCTTCGCGCTCTCGCGCCGCCCCCCCCCCCCGGGGGAGAAGACAAAAAACTGAGGGAGCGGGGCCGAACCGCGAGGCGCGAATGAGGAGGACGCTTCCCCCTCTTGTCCGCCCCTAGGCTCCAGACCACGCGCGACACGCTCAGCAAACAAGAGGTGAGCGTGCAAGTCCTGCACGCGTAGTGATATAATACATCACTGCTCCCCCAATATTCTCCTCTTCTGATTCCACTAGTTCCTCCTCCTCTTCCTTGACGGCCCTCCTCGTTCCTCCTCTCCTCCTCTTTGAAGGGGCCCTGGGACACACACACACACACACACACATAAATACACACAAATAACAGGATTCCCCATATCAGAGTGAGGGGGCTGAACCGAACGGTCATTCACTGTCCCTGGGTGCGTGGCTGAAGTGAAATTCTGCGATGCGGATTCTTGTTGTTGTTGCTGCTGGTGTTGTTGTTGTTGTTGTTGTTGTTGTTGTGCGTTGTTGTCGTCGTCCCACCCGCGACCCGCCCCGCGACCCACCCGCGACCCACCCCGCGACCCACCCGCGACCCACCCGCGACCCACCCCGTGACCCATCCGCGACCCACCCACGACCCACCCGCGACCCACCCGCGACCCACCCCGCGACCCACACGCGACCCACCCCGCGACCCACCCGCGACCCACCCCGCGACCCACCCGCGACCCACCCCGCGACCCGCCGCGACCCACCCCGAGACCCCCCCGGCGACCCACCCCGCGACCCCCGGCGACCCACCCGCGACCCAAAAAGGACCCACACCGCGACCCCACCTGACCCCCCCACCGCGACCCCCCGCGACCCACCCGCGACCCACCCGCGACCCACCCCGCGACCCACCCAAAATTTTGGCGCCTGCGGCGGTTTCTTTGCATTCGTCCGGTCGTTCAGGTGGAGAACCTGCGATCCACCCGCGACCCAAACCGCGTTCAGTGTACAAATCCAAATTTCGGCGCCTGCGGCGGGCTGTTTTTGAATTCCTTCCAGGTGGAGGTGGAGAAAGCCCGCGACCCAACCCGCGACCCAAACTACGTTCACTGAACAAGCCAAAATTTTGGCGCCTGCGGCGGGTTTCTTTTGCATTGGCGACCCACCCGCGACCCACCGGCGACCCACCCCGAGACCCACCCGCGACCCACCCCGCGACCCACCCGCGACCCACCCGCGACCCACCCGCGACCCACCCGCGACCCACCCGCGACCTACCCTGGCGACCCACCCAAAATTTTCGGCGCCTGCGCCGGGTTTCTTTGGCATTCGTTCCAAGCTTCTTTTGCATTCGTGAGGGCCACGAAGTCCGCCGGCTCGACGCCCGCGTCGTCCGCGCCCGACACCTCACTCTTATCCGCAATTGCGGGGTGCTACGCCTTCTAATATTTTCTGGATTCTCGTCTTCCCCCCACTCCCCATAATTTCTAATATTTTCTGAGAAATCGACGATTCATTGTGTCTGTGTTATTTTTCCCCTCCTGACTCTTCCTCGTCCTGGAGGAAGCCTCAAGACTCTGCCGCTTCCAGTCCTCCGTCTCCCCTTCTCAATCCTCGGGCTCCGTCTGCCCCCATTATTACCTTCAAGCAGCATCGTAAGAAAGATACGTAGGAGGAGGAGGAGGAGGAGGAGGAGGAGGAGGAGGAGGAAGGGGAGGAAGAGGAGGAGGACGAGGAGAGGAGGAAGGTCCTCGGCCTCCCTCCTTCTT
>CAUYUJ010014628.1:292500-300955 GCA_963575745.1 Prorocentrum cordatum
AGTTCACTTCCACGGGGTCGAGCAGTCGGCACAGGCATCGAGGCGGCACGGCGGCGCGGCCTCAGTATGGGCTGGACAGGTGCTGGTCTCGGTTGCACTACTGATGTGGCGCGGCCCTCCTGCGCAGGTGGCAGGTGCGAGCACAAATGGCGGCGGAGGGAGTCGTGCCTGGCAAACGTGTTGTGGCACAGCGCGCACTCGTGCGTGCTCATCTGCTTGACTGTGTATGGGTACGCTGTGTTCTGCATGATGCATCGCCCTGCGTGCCATGATCGTGCTAGGTGCCTGACCGCCTCCCCCCTGCTCTGGAATATCGTGCTGCAGTTGATGCATGCGTTGCTCGGCGTGAGTATATTGAATATGCTTTGTCCCCCATGACCTGGTTGTCGTGACTGACAGACATGTGCTATAAGCGCAGCACGCGATCGAACAACTTGCCCACAATACTGCCCATTGGGAGAAGCACGAATAGTGCAGGTGTAGACGTCGGCGCCCGTTTTTTTCCCAAGTCTGGTCATCATCCTGGGACGCTGGCACAGTCTCCGCCAGCGATGGTGGCGGGGCCCACTGTACTGCAAAAAAGGCACTGCACAGGCACCGCGGATCGAAGGTGGTGAAGAGGTGGTTCACCTCCTCGTCCCATAGAAGGTCCAGCATCGCGCCACTCCTCCACACTTCCACGAAGGACTCCGCTTCGGGGCAGCTGCACATGACCTCCACGTCTCTGCGTAACTGGCGTGCCCAGGGATGGATGACCGCGTTGTTGTTCAGGGTGCCGTCGGCTCGCAGTGTGGGCGGGCAGCGATATTCGCAGGTCGCCTCCCACTGCATGTCACCAAAGAAGATTGATACCAGATGGGCGTGGTTATGTGGCGCACGTGCCACTGCTTGCCACGATCGTAGCCGTTGGACCGTAGCTTCGATTGCAAAGGGGGCCGGGTTCCAATGTCGATACACCTCACGTGTCGTCATCGTCTTCACATGCATGCCCCCAGTCGTCGTCACCGCGCCCCCCATCATGGAGCGTAGTTTCCTAGCTAGGGCCCCACAAAATTGTCGGGTCTCACTGTCCGTCCAGCAAAATGCCAGCGTTCCAGATAATGCCGCACCACCCACCAATGATAAGAACATGAGCCTCTTCACACGAAATGGAGCTGCGGAGTGCCAGAAGCCCTGCACCATCATCCAGCTTTTGTTCACTGCAGCCAATCTCGCCTGTAATTCATTCGCGTTGCTGTTCACCGCGTTGAACCAGGCTCCTAGGTCCTAGGTGCTTGAGCTCGTAGCCGCTACGACGCCCGCTCTGACGGAGGTCTCGAATCACTGCACGCACCAGCTGACGAGAGGGGCAGGTCGGCACCGCGTCCTGCTTGGCACGGTTCTGGCCGTGCCCTCGTGCAGCCAAAGCCTGGTCGAGACCCAGGTCGCTCCGCTGCGAAGCCGTCACTATGTCGAGGGAAGTCTGGGCATGCTCGAGTAGTTGGGTCTTGAAAATGTCATCCATGAAGGCACCGAATAGAAGCGTCGATCACGGGATAGGGCGGCAGGCGGATCAGCATGGCCCCGTTGGTAGCTCGTCTGTCCACCTCCGCCCATGTCAGTACTGCCACGTGGTAGTTTTGCATGAAAATCTCAGGCTCTGATGCGTCGCCCATGAAGCCGCCCGCCCCACTCTGCGCTGCGATCCCTCCGTCGGATGACGGCGCTATCACGGTGAGAGCAAGGCGACGCTGAAGGGGCAAATCCGCCACAAACGAAACGTCTGCATCCTCCATCTCCTCGTCCCCCTCCAGTCGTTGACGAACTCCCAGTTCCAAGTCCAGCTTCCTGCCGCAGCCGAAAGCGTTGGTGGCGTCGCACGACTTGTGGAGCATAATATTCCCCGCCTGGTGGCCCTTCCACGCGACAGTGCGCGTCGTCATCGTGAGATACTCCCGACGGCGGCCTCGGGCCGCAAATGCCCAAGGAGGGGGCCGAGACGGGATGCCACGTAGAAGTCCTCCTCGGGTAACTGCTCGCCAGTACGGGCATAGAGCATGGACCAGGCGTCGTCCTGCTGCTCCCTCCCTGCCGTTCTTCTTGTCTGGGGTGAAGCCGTAGCTCAACGAGGCCTGCACTGGGAGCCTTCGGACTCGTCGCGCGTGAAGGGCGAGGCGAAAGAGGCGACGGCGAGCTTCGCCATACTGTTCGAGGTGGCGCAGCTGACGGCGATCATAAGGGTCAGGCTGTCGAGGTTCGTCTTCGACGATCAAGTCAGGTCGTGCACCCGCTCCCCAGGGTTGGCTGGCATAGAAGGTGGGGTTGCTGAGCCGCGCTGGGTCCACGATGACCTTGTATATCTCCGCAGGCACAGACCACGCAGGTGCATATTTCCCGATGCGCGCGCGCCTCAAGGCCTTGATCGTCATCTTGAAATCCTGTGAACCTCGCTTGACGATGCCCTCTGTATTTTCGAAGTTGTCAGGAATTGCATACTCATCGGTGTTCTTCAGGTCAGTCAATCGCTCCGCCGCGAGGTTGTGGCATAAAGGAATCGTAGCCACAGTGCCGTCCAGCCCGCCCGCCAGCGGATCCCGCCCCAGGAAGTTGCCCCAGTCGGCCATGGTCGGGTTGCAGGCTGGATGAGCCCTGTAGTTCCTGTGATTCACCCCGGTGCCCGTGCGAGCGAGTGAGCGAGCCACCTTAGCTACCATCGCAATGTCACGGCGCTTCCAAGCTTCTCTCAGTTCAGCCTCGGTGAACGCCTGGCGCTCTCGGTCTCGTCGTCTTCGCCAGTAGTGCAGCGCCTTAGTGTAGTTGCGGATGGCGTCCCCCAGCTTCTTCGCGTCGGCCGAGAGGTCGTGCTCAGCCTGCTCGACGTCCTGTGCCGTCACCTCGGTGAGGAGCTGCTTTCTCTGTTTGAGTAGTTGCCACTTTCTTTCGTCCAGCTGGCGCTCGTAGTCGGGGCGGGTCGTGGCCTGGGAGAAGCACTCGAGGGCGACGTCGCGCAGCGTGCCCATGATGAGCGTCGCATGCCCTGTGGTTGTGTCTCTACTCTCCAAGATATCAAGCGATTGCTTGAGATCCTCGAAGGCCACCTCGATCCTGGCCAAGAACTCCTCCCTGCCCGAGCCGTTCATCACCAGGCCCGCCAGCTTCGGGCGGTCCCACCGCTCGCGCAGCAGGGTCAAGTTGACGGGGGCCACGACTTGCAGCTTCATAACCAGGGGGACGTGGTCCAGGACATTGACGAAGGCCCTCGTGGTCTCGGCCGTGCGTTTCCACTTCTGTACCCACTGTACCAGGACCTGTGCACTCTGTGGGAGGCATATGTAGTCGATCTGGGGGCTGGCGCCCTTCATGCCGAAATAGGTGTCGCCCAACGGGCGAGTCGTGTTGATGGCTCTCATCTTTGATGTCAGGAGCCAGTCGTATACCAGGCGAGATGCAAAATTAGATGAGGGTGCTCCAAAGTCGCCAACCACTGGGTCCTCACCGTGCTTGGCTGTCAGTCCCGCGTTCAAGTTCATCAGGATGATTGGGGTGAACCTCTGCGGTACTTGCAGTAGCTGCTCTCTCGCCCATGTCAGTGCCCGACAAGTGTCTCGCCATGCAGGGGCCGCGCCTGGGGTAGATGGCCTCGGAGGAAAGTACAAAATAAATGCAGCAATCATCAGCGGGCCCGAGGCAATGAATGTACGCGACTCCCCCCCGACCTCGCAGGCCAAGAGGAGCGGGAATCAACTTCCTGATCGAGTTCGGCCCAAAGAAGCGCTTGGACAGGAACAGGGCACACCCACAACTCTTTGTCACCAGTCTCGAACGTTCCCATCCGAAGCGCACGACGTGGTGGAAAGGAGTAGCTGTCTTGTGGTGCGGCTCTCTCCACCACTGGCGGACACACGTGCCTGGAACTCCGACTATTCCCACTCCTCGCAGCGCCGCCGACACCTGCTCCAGGCGAGCCGCCGCCAGAAGGTTCTGCGGGTTCCACACTCCCACGAAGGTGAACCTCGCCTCACTGACTTCCACCTGCAGCGACAGCAGCAGCAGCGCCCGCAGCAGGAGCACAGGGCGCGCCCGCCTGCCCCCGCGGGGGGGGGGGCACACTGGCCGTCATCGCCGCCCCGCGGGCGTGGCAGCCCCCATCACGGCCCGCGTTCTTTCTGAGGGGGCTCCACGGGACAGGGGGGGCCCGCGCGGGGACGGAACCTGAGGAGGAGAAGGAGGAGGAGGAGGACGAGGAGGAGGGGGAGCACTGCCGACATCCTGCGTGCGGGCGAGAGCTCCTCTGCATGATAGTCTTCTGTTCGTGGAAGCGCCACCAGGGGAAGGAAGCCCCCCCCCCTGGGTAGTATGGCGCAGCCAGCCAGCTCTCGCCTGACCCCCGTCGTGTTTTGTTCGCAGCGTGCCCCCTGAGGTGGAGGCTCTTTCTCCTCGACGTGTGAAGTTTTCGGTTTTTTTTGGCTGCTCTCGGTGGCTTCTCAGCCTGGGGATGTTCCCCAGCAGCTGCGACGGGCCGAGAGCCGTCCGGGGATGCCTGGATCGTCCCGAACGGCTGCCGGAGACCATGTATGACCTGAAAACTGGTCGACTTCGACATCTCCTCCTCCTCCTCCTCCTCATCCTTCTCCTCCTCCTGCTCGTCCTCCTCCTCCTTCTTCTCCTTCTCCTCCTCCTCCTCCTCCTCGTTCTCCTCATTCTTCTCCTCCTCCTCCGTTTCCTCCCCCTCCTCCTCCTCCTCCTCCTCGTCCTCCTTCTCCTCCTTTGCCTCCTCCTCCTGCTCCTCCTCCTCTGCCTCCTCCGTCTCCTCCCCCTCCTCCTTCTCGTCCTCGTCCTCGCCCTCGTTTTCGTCCTCGTCCTCGTCCTTGTCCTCCTCCTCCTCCTCCTCGTCCTCATCCTCGTCTTCGTCCTCGTCCTCGTCCTCGTCCTCTTCCTTGTCCTCCTCCCTTCCTACTACGCCTCCTCCTCCCCTCCTCCCTTTCTCTTTGTCCATCCTCCACCGTCTCCTCATCCTTCATCCTCCTCCCGTGTCCTCCTCCTCCTCCCCTCCTCCTCCTCCCCCTTATCTTTCTCCTCCTCCCTATCGTCCTCATCCTCGTCCTCCTCGTCCTCGTCGTCGTCCTCCTCGCCCCCTCGTCCTCCTCCTCCTCCTCCTCCTCCTCCTCGTCCTCGCCCTTCTCCTCCTCCTCCTCCTCCTCCTCCTCCTTTTCCTCTTCCTCATCCAACCTCTCTGCCAATGGCTTGGCGAGAGGTGAGCATCAGCAAAGCTGGGGCGCCCGTCGTAAGCCCCGGCTGCATGCGACCGCATGTGGCCAGTCCGCTTTGCGTACCCGCCGTGCAAGACTTGACCGTCAGATGCCTGTCGAGTGCGGCTGGGCCCAACAGCCCAGAGCAGCCATGACTGAAGCCGAGACGTGATACATGCCGCACAACGCGTGAACCAGAGGTGGGGCTGGCTTTAGCTCAGGAGGTGGGCGAAACAATGAAAATACCCCAAACGTATTCAAACAAGTTCAAAAATCCCCAGATTATGTTTTTGACTATTTTTGAATATTCCTCCTGTAGAGGGACAGGCCCGACCGTAGGCTGGCTGCTCATTCTGCGTCGTTTCTTGACGGCCCCGGGGCCCGGCGAATGACCCCAAGAGGCCGGCAACACCCGTCGTCGCTGTTTCGTTCGCAGCGCGGGGAGGCCCGCATCACGTACTGGTGGCTGGTAAGACTCTTGGCGGCGCACAGGCAGCCACCCGAGGTAGTCTTAGGTCGGGCCTGTCACCCAGTAGGGGGATTGTGTGTGACAAATTGGGCAGCACGCAGAACATGCTCCAAAGATGTCCGGAACGTGTCGAAACATCGTCCCCAGGCTACCTTTGGAGACCATCTTTGGATGTCCCCTCCTGTGGGGGGGGACGCCCGACCTCAGAGGTCGCCCCAGATGGCCTCAGCAGGCGCCGGGCATCGCCCCAGCAGGCGATTCAACGCCTCCCCCCGGGGGAGTCTTCCGGGGCGGCCTCTGCACCCACAGCGCCGCCTCCAGCGGGGCCCCCTGGGGCGCCTCGCGCCCCAGGGATGGGCTCGTGGAGACCGCCCCGGCCTCCTCGAAGAGCCTGTCGAGGCCAGCTGGGACGGCTCAAGGGGCCTGCTGAGGCCACAGCGCCGAGGACACAGGCACCCTCCCTTCTCCAAGACGGAGGCAGGACTGGAACAGCATCGGAGATCCCGAGTGGCTTCATGAGTGCGGGCAGGCAACTCGCAGGGGAACAACAAATGGTACGTCCTTCGCGGGGCGTGGGGGGGGCTCAGTGGGCCCTGGAAACGACAGGGCCGTTTTATTACCGGTTCCGTTGTGCCGTTTTGTTGCCAGTTCCGACGCCGTTGTTTTACAACTTCCGTCGCCGTGCTTTTACGGGTTCCCGCTCCGGTTCTAATCCTGGAACCGTTTTTGGTGCCGTTTCGGGTCGCCTTTTTTTGCCGTTTCCATTTTCAAAGGACACTTTTTCGGGAACGGTGAAAAAACGGCCCTGCCGTTTCCGGGGCCCACTAAGCCCGGGACTACCTGGGGGAGCTGCCCGTTCGCAACCCGAACCCTTACCCTCAGATCTGACGCTGCCATACATAAAGCCCAGCATCGCGAGCGAAAACACGACCGGAGACCTAGACCCTTTCTTGTGTACCACTGGTGGCCGTCTGGGGCGGCGCGACCCGAAAGACCTGGGCGCGGGAGAGGCTAAATGAGGCGCAGAGGCAAACGAATAGATAGACACATCCCCAGGATCCCCCTTATTTTTCCAGACCTCCATCTCCTAGATGATCTCATATTTTCCTGGACAGGTGCTCGATTCGGCTTCGGGCCCTTTTCGGCTTTCGCCCCGTTTTGGCCTCGGCCCCTTTCGGCCTCGGCCCGTTTCGCCTCGGGCCGGAGCCAAAACGGGCCGAGGCGGAAACGGGCCGAGGACGAAACGAATGGAGGAGTAGGAGGACGGGGGGGAGGACAGGGGATGAGGACGGGGGAGGAGAAGGAGGAGGAGGAGGAGGAGGAGGAGGGGGAGGGGGAGAGGGAGGGGGAGGAGGAGGACGGGGGCGAAGAGGAGGAGGAGGAGCAGTGTAAAACCAAGAGTCGTCAACGATGTTGGAATTCAGCCTCCCTCCAAGCTCCCTCTTCATAGACCCCAACAGCGGTTCATTTCCACTTAGGGAACTGCCTCGTTGGAAACAACGTTTGAAACTCTTGAAGCATGCCAAAATATTGTTCTGAAGATTTCAACGCCACGTATCAACCTCACTGCTGCGTTTTGACGATCCGGAATCACGCCAGGGCGCCATTTGTGGGACGTCAACACCGCGAAGCAACATAACTGTTGCACCAGCATAATCCGGAATCCTTCCAGAACGCGATTTCTGGTACATTAATCATGTGAATCCGTAGAACTCCTGCAACTGTTTAAAACGAATGTGCGCGGTGCTAAGGCGAGGGCCACAGTTTGATAACGACCCGCCCTCAATTTGTGAAGGTCTTGCAAATTCTTAAAGCGAAAATGCGCGGCGCTAAGGCGAGAGCCACATGTTGAACATGTCCCGCCCTCAATCCGTGAAGCTCTTCCAGGTTTTAAAACGAATGTGCGCGGCGGTAAGGCGAAAACCACATTTTGAACACAACCCGCCCTCGACCCGTGAAGCTCTTGCAAAGTCTAAAACGAGTGTGCGCGGCGTTATGGCGAGAACCACATTTTGAAAACGACCCGCCCTCAATCCGTGAAGCTGGTGTCACTTTCTAGACGACAGAGTCAGAAATGGTGAGAAGTCTCAGGCGAAATCCAGGCACGCCCTAAGGAGGAGGAGGAGGAGCAGGAGAATAAGGGGGAGGAGGAGGAGGAGGAGGAGGTGGTGGCGGAGGAGGAGGACGGGGAGGAGGAGGAATGGAATGGAATGGAATGGAATGGAATGGAATGGAATGGAATGGGGCCAGTGACAAAGTCATAAAAATAAAAATTAGAGTTTCGACAGACTCTTGGGCCGCAGGCCCCTGTGAAATCTGTCTAAAAACTCACGCCACGTGTTGGAAATATTCCTGGGATCACAGGGTTTGGCGAGCTCGCGAAGAACGAGCTGACCGAAAAACCCGCAGTCCCCACATATCCACACTCCAGATTGCTGAGAGAATATCATGCAATGAGACTCGTGCACAAGGGAGGCGGAACCCCCCCCCCCCCCCCCACACATGTACCCTCGACCCCTGCGGTGGTCTCCAGGTGCCGTCTCCAGTCGCTTCGAGCTCAAAACACGGGCTGGCCATCCAAGCGGTCCTGGCGGCTGCCGTGGAAGAGCCTCGGCACCTGATGCACCGAGCGCCTGTTTTGTCTACGGCGTGTGCCGACGAGAACATGGCCACAACGGCTGGGGCGGGAGGAGCATGGGGGGGAACGGCAGCAGCAGCAGGAGGGCGCTCAGACAGATGTTCAATCCTACGGGCTCTG
>CAUYUJ010014628.1:301055-313555 GCA_963575745.1 Prorocentrum cordatum
GGAAGCAAGTGATCTGACTCCTTGAAGGCTGGGTGCTCGCAATTGCTAGGACAGGGCCAGTGCCTATGCTGCGGTGTCTCTGGGATGGGCCCGCGACCTGCGAGCTTGCACCTAGGACATTCGTTCATGCTAATCAATCCTTGCCGAAATTTGCGATCTTCTGGCCAACACCCCCCAGTGGCAATGCACAACATGACCTCTGCTAACTGCCTGCCGTGCTTGGCTGTTTCAAGCTGCCGGAGAAGACACCTTAAGGAGAGATTGTCCACCCCTCCCGAGATACCTCCCCCACAGAAATGAGGCTCAGCCCACTGCTGTGCTGCCAACGTGTCGCGAAAATCTTGAAGCAAGCCCTCAGCCTCGTCGATCGAGACCAGAGCTTCAGCTTGAAAGGTCCATTGAAAGTCGCACCCCCCTCCAGGGGGCGCTGGTCCTTTCCAATCGTTGGGAGCCGTTGGTGTCCAACCCGCTGACAGAAGGTGAGTAATGACCGCTGAGATAGGACCTCGAATGTGACGTGACCTTCTGTTGGGTTCGATAGCTTCTAAATCCCTCCGAACGGCGTCCCAAACGCGAAATGCACCAGCATGAGACTGAGGAAACCTAATCCAGCAACCCAGCCAAGTCTTGAGGCACGAGGTTGGTGAAACTATCCCAGGATCCCGAAGTGGTGCTCTGGGATCCAGGAGGGTAGTGAGACATTTGCCTTTTTTTTCCAGAACCTGAAACTGCCCCTAGACGTTGCCGTAACCTCCTGAGTTGATGACCCATAATACCATAAACATCTAGACCGTAGCTAGAACAAGCCTGAGGGCCAGCCAGTTCAATCTTCTTGGTGGTGAGATACCGCCTAGCAGCGCGCGCATATCCCTTCAACCTGTGGCGCTGCACAAGCCCCTTGGCGGCTCGCTGCCGCCTGGCACGCCTGGCCAGCCTGACTCCCGCGCCTCGGTCAATGCCCAGGTAGGGAGCCTGCAGAACTGCTTTGACTTTGATGTGGCCGACATGCAATTTGCTGCGCTGCAGAATGAACGGGGCTGATGACAACACTCTTGTCTGCCAACTGAAGGTGATACTCGTCCATAGACTGCGCCACCTGACTGATACAATGTACTGTAGAATCAACCACGGCCCGATGCGACCCCACAATTTGCAACATCAAATCGTCAATCCAGATCCTTTGTGTGGCCGGAAACGGGGCCTGGGAAATTCTTTCAAGAATGAAATAGGTTAAGCACATGGCAAACCTGGTGCCATTGCGAAGCCCCTGGATAATTGATTTGTGGGGTTGAAACGCCAGACTGTTAGCCCCGCTCTGACTCAAAATACGAGGCGACATGCATTGCTGAAGTTCCAAGCCCAACATAACCGAAGGAAACCCAAGGTTCAACGCTGTGTCGACCAGGATGTACCAGAGGATGGACTCGTAAAAGCCTTTAATATCCAGGATGGCCTGACTGAAATATACCCCCAGACGCTTGCAAACTTCAACATCCAGCACTCTCCGAAAGGCCTCCCTTAAAGCCGAGTTGCCAGATATTGCTGCATCCCATGCTGGCGTGGTCTCCGAAGCCCACAACTTGGCGCGCCCGTCTCTCGCGAGAGATCAGAGACGGCAGACCATGCATAGAAGCCCAATCGCCCTGTCCCCTCCAGATTTGTTGGCCAATAGTTTCCCCAGTGCCGCTAATACTTGCCATGGCCAAGTGAGCGCCTGCTCACAAGCCGTGAAACATTGACATAAGGATTCCAAGGCAACATCTGGTAGCCTCTCGAGATCGAGGGGCGTAAATTGATCGATGCCAAGGCCTGCTGATGCTCGCATCTTCCGAAGCGCTGCCCGTAGATCCTGCGCCGTGAGTTCTGGTAGCTCCTCCGAGGCCGCCTCCACACGGATGCGAGACATAAGCTCCGAGACATGTCCAGGCGTGACTGGCTGTTCCGACCAGAGCGTGTGATACTTCTCAGCCTTGGCATCGATGGCATCGATGGGGTGAAAAAGTTTGACCCCACGGTGCAGAAACTCATGATCAGGCACTGGCTCCGAGCGCAAGCTCCGAAAAACTTGGCCTTGCTTGCTGCCGTCAACAATCCACTGCTGAAGCCGATACAAGGAGCGACGCATTGCCTTGCGCTGGGCCCTCTTGGCAATTCGCTCGGCCCAGCTAGCCAGCTTGACAAGGAAATCGACGCCGAGGTTCCCAAGAGACTTGAGATAATGCACCCAAGCTTCCAGAGAAGGCTCCAAGGTATGCGAAATAATGATGGTGTGCGCCCCCTCGGGGGCGTCCTCTGATAATTTACTGCCAGTGTGCAGGAGTTCTTTAATCAGCTTGCCCCCGTTATCCCGTTGCCGATGTTTGCAGAGCCTCGAGATGATAACCGAAACCCTGGCCCACCAAGTAGCAATCTTGTCGGACAGCGGAAGCTCGCGATATTTCTGCGCCTGCTGCACTGGCTGCCGCGCGAGTTCAGGGCCGTCGGCTCTAGATCGTCCGCGAAACGAATTTCCCAAAGGATCGGCAGAATGATGAGCTGAAATCGTTCTTTCGACAGTCTGGGCCCAGGCTGCGAATAAACTGCTGACCCCCAGGACGCGCGGTCCCCCAACCTGAAACGCATGCGACTCAAGAACGAAAGAGACAACATCGCTGCTGGCTTGAGGGACGAAACCCACTTGAACCAAATGGCGACGCCAACTGGAGTCAGGGATGGAGAAGGAAGGGCTGGAAGGCTCAACCTTGCTCGAAGATTCATCCACTACATCCTGACCTGGGGGTTCCAACGTGGTGGGGGGGGGGTCCGAATTCAGCTGATCATTCTGCCTGACCTCTCCAAGGTCCCCTTCAGGAAATAATGGATTATCCTCGTCCTCGCCCCAGAGCGCTGGGCCAAGATCGAAGGGGTCAGATTCGGCCTGCGACTTAGGAGCCTCTGCACCTCCAATGTCCGATTGGCCGAGCAAATCGCCGAAATACTCCTGACACGCTTCACGAAAAGATTCGATTGCAAGCTGCCTGGCCTGGGCCCGCTGGGCCTTGCTCTTGCTGGCCCGACTCCCGACCTGAGGAAGAGCCCCAGGGCGAGCGACCTGCGGTAGCTTAGCGGGCAACTGCAAAGCGCGGGTGACGAGAGACTGACTACTACCTGCTAGCTGAACGACTAAGCCACAGTGAGTGCCCCATGGCACGTCTAGCCTGGCTTGAATTCCAAGAATGAACGGTCTGGCTGAGACACTGGCCACGAGGTAATTTATGTGACTGCTGCCTGTGCCTGTGACGCAAGTGACCTCAATATCAGCGGTCATGGCGACCGCTTCAATATCGTCTATAAACTTGCATGTGTTAAGCGCAGACGGAGACATATTAAAGTCGCCCAAGATGATCCAGGGAAACGACAGCGCCGAAACGAAAGCTCCCAAACGGGTCAACCGACGGGCATTATCTCCAGAGAGCCCTTGGCAGTGAAGCCCGTAAAAGAGCACAAGCACTATCGAATACCCTTGCATATGCACCGTGATGGGGAGGAAACCATCGAGGGCAGAACAGGAGGCTACAGCGAGCTCGGGAAAAACTTTGGCATCAGCAGTGGATTGTGCCTGCCTATGTCCTTCCACAAAAAAAGCATCGCCCCCTTCGTTGGCCTTAGAGATTTGCGCCTTCCGAAGTTTCTTTGCCCGAAGGCCTAGCAGGGTTAAAAAAAGACCGATGTGGAAAAGCGCGTGCCTCCTTGGCCCACTTGGCCGTAGAAGCCTCGTCGACATGAGTCTCGGCGAAGCCCCAGGCCTGGTGCCGAGAGACGTTCTCCTGAAAAAAATCTGATAGCCTGGGGCCCAAGCTGGGTGACGTTGCTGTAACAAATCTGGAAGGCCTCAGACTCAGAAGCTGTAGTCGACGCCGAAGTACTCCGATGTGCCGACCCGCCTCCGAGGTCCTTGAACCCGTCAGACTTGACCACGCCAGCCGAGCCTTCGCGAAATTGAAGATCGTGTGCCGTGACTGACTGGCCTGCGCTGCCCGTCAAGCCTCCTGACTCAGGGACCGCCGAACCTTGCTGCACCCTGGGCGCTGATGGTCCCCCAGGGTCTCCCATAGCGCCCAGGAGGCTGGCGGCCCCCGAGGGGTCGGGGCGCGCAAAGACTAACAAGTCGTCACGGCCGTAATTGTGCGCCTCCTCGATGGATTACGCCAGCACCGTGGGAGGCGTGCTGACGCCCTCGGAAGGTCACAATGCACCAGTGGGAGTAGCCGCCGCCGCCGCTGATGCACTGCTGGACGCTGCATCCTTGGCTGCCGCCGCCTTCTCCGCTGCCTGGAGCTTGACTTCACTAATACGATCAGCTTCCCGCTGGAGTTGAGCTTCTGGAGACTCCTGGGTGAGGTCGACTGGAGTCGGGCCGGCTACCTTGGGGTCGTCGCCCTCAGCACCATCAGCACGTCTCTTCTTCGCCAACCTGTCGTGGAGCTGCTTCTGCATCTGCTCCTTCTTGTTGACCCAGGTCATGATCTCCTCGTTCTTGGTCTCCATCTGCGTCTTGAAGCCTTTGAGCTGGCGCTCAATCTCCTTGAGTTCATCTTTCTCGCTGTCTGTGATACCTGGAATGCCGTCTATGTTCTGGAAGAAAGTCTCGTCGAAACATACTCCGAAGAAGCCCTCCTTGCCAGATTCTGGAGCTGCAATACCCATGCTGGACGCCAGAGCCTTAGCAGTCAACTTCTGTCGTTCGGCCCGAGCAAGTGCCAAAGACGTTTCCTTTTCTCGAGCCTCCGCTCGAGACAGGTTGTTCCTGGCCTTGATGAGGGACTGAATGGCCTGGTCGTGCTTCAGCGTGGCATCACGTACTGCTCCTGATGCACGTTTGACCGCTTCATCGGGCGAGGTGTCGCTACTCTGAGAGGCCCCTTGGGCCTGCTTCAACTTATCAATCTGAGCCTGCAGCGCCGAACGAAGAGCTGGATCATCCGCGACAAGAGTGGCCGCCTCGACCTTGGCCAAAGGCGTGGGCTCCGCTGCAGAACCCTTGCCTCCGACGGCCGCGGGGGCCTTGACGAGCTGATTGTCGTTCTTCAGACTCTTGTCACCCTTCTTCTTACCCAAATGCAAAGTCAGCCACGTGCCACACGCACAAGTAGAATTGCGTGCTAGAAGAATGTCGTTGTACTCACAGGTGTCACAAGACGGGCAACGTGTCCATAATCTTCGAGTGCTGCTGCCATAATTTCCTTTTCCCTTGGACTTAGCACCCTTGTGCCCTCGTCCACCCATGGCAGGATAAAGAGCCCCCTTTAGCCACCGTGCGAGCAGCACGGCGCACGGGCCCCTCAAGCACCACGAGGAGGTAGGGACTGTGGTTCGGTGCGCTGTCCCCTGCAACTGCTGCTACAGGACGGAGGGGCACCTGAACCAGAATGGCTTGAGGGGAGGAGGAGGAGGAGGTGGAGGAGGAGGAGGAGGAGGAGGAGAAGGAGCAGGAGGAGGAGGAGGAGGAGGAGGAGGACGAAACGGGCCGAGGCCGAAAGGGGCAGAGGCCGAAACGGGCCGAAGCCGCAAGCGGCCTCTACTCGAGAGGGAGGCGCCCCGCCGAGGGCGCGGCAAAGGCGCGGCGTAGGCGGGCCCGGCTCCTCCGCGCAGGCGCCCAGCGCCTCCTGGGCGGCGTTGAGGGCCGCGGCCGCGGCGTTCATCTCCTGGGCGGGGGCTCCTCGCCGTCCTTGCCGTCCTCCTCTCGGCGGCGCGCCCCGGGTGTGGGACCGAGAAGGCGTGCAGTCAGCTCGTATCAGAAGGATGCGCGGTAAGGATGCAAGGGCCTTGGACGTCCATTTCGAAGCTACTCGAGCGGGGCACGGTCAGCGAAAGTGGCCAAGGATGGACCGAGGAGGCAAGGATGCAAGGGCACCCTGGGGAAGGTTGCCCATTCTTGCTATGCGGGTTGACTGCAGGCCTTCTCAGAAGGCGGCGGGGCTTCTCAGAGGCTCCAGCACCTTCTGAGAAGTTTTCCCTGCCCTCGCGGCAAGCTCAGAGAACCTCTCAAAAGGCCCGAGGCCTTCCGAGTCGCCACCCTCACCTCCCCCCGGGCTCGCAGTCGATCCTCGCCCACAGACGCGCTCTCGACGGACGGTGTTTGCCGGGTTCTGCCTCTTGGGGCCCTCGCCAAGCCCAGGATGCAAGATCGGCCCCGAGGAAATGGTCGGGACTCCCAAGGACCCCGTATTTTTATGTATCCAAACATCGCATGTCTGGGTCCTCGCCATCCTCCTCCCCCTCGTCCGCCCTCCACCCCTCGTCCGCTGCTCTTCGTCCTCCCCCTCGTTCTTCTACTCGTCCTCCTCCTCCTCTTTGTTTGTCCTCCTCCTCCTTGTCCTGCCTGCTGCTGGCGCACAGGCAGCGGGGATAGAGCGGGGCGAAAGGACGTCGTCGCCCTCCTGCTCCTCCTCCTCCTGCTCCTCCTCCTCCTGCTCCTCCTCCTCCTCCTCCTCCAACTCCTTCAGGTCCTCCTCCTCCTCCTCCTTCTCCTCCTCCTCCTCCTCTTCCTCATCCTCACACTCCGCTTCCTCACTCTCCGCATCCTCCTCCTTCTCCTCCTCCTTCTCCTCCTCCTCGTCTTCTTCTCCCTCTTTTCGTCCTGCTCCGTGGCCGTTTTGGCTCAGGATAAAACTGCCCCTCGGGCACACACCGGATACCGCTGATCCGTGGCTGTTGTCAGCAACGCCAGGGGCTCCGATCGTGCCGCCAGCCTCGCGGACACCCGAGAAGCAGGGTTGGGTGTGCAAGCGCTTCACTTGCTGTGGCAGCAGTGCCCCTCTCGTCAAGAAGGGTCAAGGTATCCGCGCCGCCGAGGGCCTGCTCCAGACTGCGGCCGCTGTGCTGGCGACGCCCCCCGCGGCAGCCCCGCCCAAACCGGCGGCGGTCGCGCCTCCCTCTGGACGTGGTGCGAGGGCGGGAGACGACGAGGTCGACGACAACGACTAGGTCGACGACGAGGTCGACGTCGACGAGGACGACGACGACGGCGACGACGAGGTCGACGACGGCAAGGACGACGAGGAGATCGACGACGAGTTCGAAGACGACAAGGACGACGAGGATCACAGGGCGACGACGAGGTCGACAGCGACGAGGTCGACGACGGGAGCATGACGGAGATGGCCGTGGAGGGTGCTGGGCGGCGGAGGAAGCGGCGGAGGAAGCGGCGGAGGGAGCGGCGCTGCTCCCGCCTCGCCGCGGGCGCCCGACGAGTGGGCCGATGAGCTGCCCATCGTCTGGCGCGCCAGGGGCCTGGGCAAGGGCAAGGCCGTGGCAAAGGTTAGGTCGGGCATGTCCCCCATACAAGCGAATTTTGGATGAAACATTTGATATAGCCCCCCCCTAACAAAACAAAAAGAGGAACAAATCCGAAAACCGTCCCTGGAGTATTTTTTGGGACTGCTTTTGAACATCCCTCCTGCAGAGGCACAGGCCCGACTCGAGGCAAAGGCACGGCCGTGGCCTCGGAGGACATCGGAGACGACCTCGCGGAGCTGCGGAGCGGGCCGGGGCGCTGGCAGGCGCCGCGTGGTCTGCCTCCCGGCGCGGCGGGCGCGGCGGTGAGGGGGCGGCGAGGTGCCAGGCCCTCCGCGGCTGGGCGCCGCCTGCCCAACCCCTGGGGGGAGGAGGGGGAGGAGGGGGAGGAGGAGGCGAGGAGGAGGAGGAGGAAGAGGAGGAAGAGGAGGAGGAGGAGCATCGTGTGGCTCGCCGGCAGTGCTAAAGTGCGGGATCGCTCCCTGGAGTGCTGTAGGGTTTTGGCAGCCAGCGCCGCAGGGTAGTCCCGGAGTTCGTTCCGGCTGCTGTGAAGAATCCGTTGCGGGGCTTGCCTTGGCCTTTCACGGGTCCGGGACGGCCTGCTCTGAGCGTTTCCCAATTCGCGTGCCTCGAGGCTCTCCAGAATCCTTCGGAAGCTGCTTCCAGGAGCTTCCAGATGAATTCGAGAGGCCTTTGGATTTTGGGTTTTGGACTTCACAAGTTCGGCAACGGGCGAGGTTGTCCTGTACCCGGTCCTCACGGTCGGGGGGGTCCTTGCTCCTCAGGTGGAGCAAGGCCGCCCACGGCGCGCGGCCGCGGCCGCCGTGTTTATCCCTCCTCCTTCTCCTCCTCCTGCTCCTCCTCCTCCTCCTCCTCCTCCTCTCTTCTTCCTTCGCCCATCTCCCTCCTCCAACCTCTTCCTCTTCCTCCTCCTCCTCCTTCCCCTTTCTCCTCCTCCTCCTCCTCCTCCTCTTCCTCCTCCTCCTCCTCCTTCCCCTTTCTCCTCCTCCTCCTCCTCCTCCTCCTCATCCCTCCCTGCCTCCCTCCCTCCCTCCCTCCCTCCAGCCCCCCTCCGCCCCCGAAAGAGCAGGACTCTCCGGCGGCGACTGGCCGCAACCCGCCGACGGCGCGGCGAGGCAACGGCGACGACGTTGATGGCGACGATGAGGTCGACGACGGCAAGGACGACGACGAGGTCGACGACGAGATCGACAACGACGAGGTCGACGACGACGAGGTCGACGACGAGGTCAACGACAAGGACGACGACGAGGTCGACGACGAGGTCGACGACGGAAAGTGCGACGAGGATGAGAGAGCGACGACGAGGTCGACGACGACGAGGTCGACGACGACGAGGTCGACGACGACGAGGACGACGAGAATCACAAGGCGAGCTAACGGCGATGAGGTCGGCGGCGAGGGCGACAACGAATGCGACGACGAGGGCGACGACGACCCTGACATCCGGGCGTTGCAATCTTTTTCACGCTGGCTTTTCGCTGGGCTTCGGGCCCCAGGTTCACCACAGGTCGGTCCGGCTCGAAACATGCAGCAACAGAGATGGGGTCCTGAGCTCCTGTCTTATCATTGCGCGATGATGTATTTTCGTCGCAACGTCGGAGGGGAGTGAAGACGAGGAGGACGAGGACGAGAAGGACAACGAGGGGTCCTCCAGCAACGTCTGCACGCTGCAGAGGTCGACCACGTCGTCGTCAACCGCCTCTGCGGACGAACGCTCGAAGCGGGATTCCAGACTGCGCGCTTCAGCATCTGCTTGCTTCCAACCCAGCTCGTTCCGATCCCCACGATGCTCTGGTCAGTTTCCTCCTCCTCTGCACCCTCTTCCCCCCCTCGTCCAGAGGCCGTGGCATGTGGGCGACGAGGTGGGTGTCTGACCAATGTACTACAATGCATACACGAGCTTTCGGCGATTATGGGCATTATGGGGGGGAGGGGGCCGGGGCGGGGGGGGGTATAATGTAACGCCTCCCCCCCGTGTGCCTGATGCGCACAGCGGCAGTGCCCAGAGCGCACTGGGGGGTAGGGGCGTTACGCTGCAGAGGGGGGGGGGGCTAGGGGGGGGAAGGGGCTATAATGCCCACAATGCCCCAAGCAATACAGAAACACGCTCCAAGCATTGTGCTGCCAAGAGGAATGCGGAATGAGGAGCCAACAGTGTTTCTTCGGGCGACGGGTCGCCTCGGCCACGAACAGGTCCCCCCTGCCATAGATCTACGGGGCGGTCCCAAACCAGAGCCCCTCCTAAACACAAACAGGTCCTCTGGGGCTCAATCCTCAAGGCAAATGCCGCTTGTCCCCATACTCCATACCGCAAATACCTGGTAAAATGCGCCCTCGACTCAGGTGCACCGACTCGGTGTAAAAAATGCTCCGCGCTCCCGCGGCAACAACCCTTCGAATGATGCCTCAGAGTATCCCAGACAACACTGGACCCTTTCCCCCAGACCGGTTCTTCATCATGAGTCATTGTTCGACGGCCACGGGGCCAGGAAGGGACCTCGGAGGCCGAAACTAGCAAATAGAACCCGTCGTGAGTTTCTCACCAAGCGAGGGGAGAACATACTACGCATGGGATGAAGTCTAGGATAAGATGAAGGATGAGACTGAGATGCCTCTATTGACTTCAACTGTGATGCAACGGTGAGGCTATAAGTAGAAGAAGAAATAACCACATAAACATAAACTTTTGGCTCTCCGCGCGGATTTCTTGGATTCGTGCTGGACCCCCCTCCCTGGCGCGCGGAGCGCGCCAGGGGCGGCGCTGGAGGCGCCGCCGGGGACCCAGGCGCGAATCCAAGAAATCCTCGCGGAGCGCCAAACATTTATGTTTCTGTGTTTGTTTCTTCTTCGATCTGGTGACTTTGACTATGATGCTACGGTGAGGCTATAAGGCTACGATGAGGCTATGGTGCCACGATGAAGCTTAGGCCTATGCTGATCCGCTCACCGAGCCCCTGCCGGGCGGAGGGCCGCCGGGGGATCGCCCAGGCGGCAGGCCTTGGAATACCATGTGTCATTGCACTGGCCTTGCAGGCGTGCTGCAGCGGATTTCTGCGTGGCTTTCTGCGCGGATTGTTGCCCGAAGCGGCGAGCGAGACACGACGTGAATTTCGCGTGGAATATTGTTGGTCTTCATTCCTGGCCAGAACAAATCCGCTCGAAATCCCCATCGAAATCCGAAACGAAATTCTCAAAACGAAATCCGCTCTGCGATGCTGTCGCCATGACATGTGAAACCTGCTCTAGAGCAAGCACATGTCGTAGACGGATCCACCCCGAACGCAACGGCCAAGCTGATCACAGACGCATCCACCCCAAAAGCGTCTACACGGACGTCAAGAGGCAACCAGCGTGTCCAGATAGGCTTTTGACTTAGACGTGAGAGCTGTATTTGGCATTGGCCCCAGATGTTGGTCTTCTATCGGGGAGACGTAATACTCGGTCACGGGAGACTCGGTATGGCCTGGTAGGGCCATCATGAAAATGACCAAACCCAATCTGAAATTTGACGCGAACTCCCGCTGCAGACATCCCACGAACACCGGACCGTCAAAATCCTGCACGCGCTCGTCAAACAACTTCGGCAAACCCGAAGTCCGGCTTACTCGAGTCTTACGTTTCCCCGATTCTAGAAGCAAGTAGGCCTGGCCCTTTAGTGCAAGCGGCCCAAGACCGACATCGACGGCCCTGGACACGCAAAAACGACGGCCGCGCCGCCCCTCGCGAACCGAGAACGGCCAATTCGCTAATCGACGCGTCAGGGCAGGAAGTCTGTCAACCTCCGACAGGTAGGCTTGGCCTTAGTGGGCCCTGGAAACAACGAGGCAATTTTTGTTACCGGTTCCGTTTTGCCGCTCTTTTGCCGGTTCCGACGCCGTTGTTTTGCCGGTTCCGTCGCCGTTCTTATACAAACTCCCGCTCCACTTCCAATCCTGGAACCGTGTTTGTTGCCGCTTCCTGTCGCCGTTTTTTTGCCGTCTACGTTTTCGGAAACGGTGATAAGACGGCCCTGCCGTTTCCGGGGCCCACTATGCCCAGGACTACCTGGGGGAGCTGCCCGTGCGCAACCCGAACCCTTACCCCAAGATCTGACGCTGCCATACATGAAGCCCAGCATCGCGAGCGAAAGCACGACCGGAGACCTAGACCCCTTCTTGTTGCGCCACGTTTCGACCCCGATCGAGACGTGAGGGCCCCAGGGCCCGAAACGAGGCAAACACCCCCGTAAAGACACGAAGGCCCTGCCGTTTCCGGGGCCCACTAAGGGCTCGGCCCTCCAGCCCAGGCGGCGAGCCTGCGGCGCGGGCCGCCCCGGCGTGCCGCGCCGCCGTGCGCGGCGCGGCGGGCCCGCTCGGCCCGCTCGGCGCGGGCCGCGTGCGGCCCGGGAGCCTGGCCACGGCCACGCCACCGGCGCTGTCGGCTCACGGCGATGTCGGTGCGCTGTCGGCTCACGGCGCTGTCGGTTCGCTGCGAATGTCGGCTCACGGCCAATGTCGGTTCACGGCGAATGTCGGTTCACGGCGACTGTCGGTTCACGGCGAGTGTCAGTTCACGGCGACTGTCGGTTCACGGCGACTGTCGGTTCACGGCGAGTGTCGGTTCACGGCGAGTGTCGGTTCACGGCGACTGTCGGTTCACGGCGAATGTCGGTTCACGGCGACGTCGGTTCACGGCAAATCTGGTCGTTGCGACGCCGAACTCGCGCAGAGCGGAACAAATGGGGAGTTCCGAACCACACTCTCCTGTACGCTTCGAGCGCGCAAATTCATCGAGCGACAGCGGCACAGCGGGTTGGAGGAAAACGCGAACAACGCTTTCCTAGAATTGGGTTGGCCACGATCCACCCCCACCGACAATACCGAAACCTACATCGCCTTTGGCGTGTCTACGGCTGGAGCCCTAGACCCCCCTTGGGGCATCAAACATCGGCGGCGAATCCAGGGGGGAAATGAACAGGAGACGGCCTTCTTAGAAGGATCGGAAGTCCCCCAGTCTTCCGAGAAGTGTTCTGAGTCTTCTCCGAAGATACAGAACTTCTAGGAGGGCGCGAGGGCTTCTGCGAGGTCCCGCCGCCTTCTGAGAACGGACATGCCCGACTGAACCCCGGAGACCGAGCGCTCTGAACAAACGCTGTATTGTTGTCCACGTGCGTTGGAGGTCTGGGCCCTCCCTGACATCCGACGTCCCGAAAACGTGCAACA
>CAUYUJ010014628.1:318555-388680 GCA_963575745.1 Prorocentrum cordatum
TCCTCCTTCCCCCTACGCCCTCCTCCCTGCCTCCCTCCGCCCTCCTCCCTGCCTCTCTCCTCCCTCCTTCCTCCCTCCCTTCCTTACTCGTTCTCTCTCCTCCCTTCCCTCTTCCTTCTTCCTCCTTTACATCCCGCCTTCTGCCTTCCTCCTGCCTCGTTCTTCCCTCTCCTCCTCCTCCTCCCTCCTTCCCTCCCTCCATTCCCGTCCCCCTCCTCCTCCTCCTTCTCCTCCTCCTTCTCCTCCTCCTCCTCCTCCTCCTCCGGCGGGCCGCGGTGAAACACTGCAAATTGGTGCTGGCGCACCCCCCCCCCGGTGCGCGGCACCAGCCCCGCCAAGAGCAACCGCTCTTCTCCTCCTCCTCCTCCTCCTCCTCCTCCTCCTCCTCGTCCTCCTCCTCCTCGTGTTCTGTTGGGGAGTCGCGGGGGCCCAGGGGGAATCTCGGGGTCGATCGGGGGCGAGGGAGGGATGGGGGTTCGGGAGTCAGGCGCCATGGGGAGCGAAGTGCCCATCCCTCCAGTCATAGTGCAGGCTCTGCTCACACAACTCGCACAGCACACAACATCATGTCATGGTTGCTATGCACGCTCCTGCGCTGATAGAAATGAGGAGGGGGGAGGGAGGGATGGGGAGGAGGAAGGGAAGGAGGGACAGAGGAGGGAGGTGGGCCTTCGAACAGCAGGAGTCTCGTGGAATCCCATGCTCGATCGGAGCAGGTGGCGACTCGGACACCATGAATCTCGTAGAACCCCCTGCTCGATCGCAATGCGGGGGGGGACCGATGGGTGAGGAGAAGGATCGGACGCCCATAGAGGGAAGCACAGGAAAGGGGCCAGGGAGGTCCAGGGCACTCGAAAGGCCCGGAGCGCGAGCCCCGCAGGGGGAACCTCCTCGCCACCCCCATAGGGGGCGACATGCTGCCAGGGGCCAGCGACGATCCACGGAATCCGCACGGAGCTCTGAAAATGCGTGCTTGTGCAGTATGTTGTGCTCCTTGCAGACCACGGTCACGATCCCTTCTCCACCTGGGGCCTCCGCCTGCTCATGCCTGCTCATCCCGACCTATCTTTAGGTCGGGCGTGTCCCCCGACAGGGGGATTTCGGGGCCAAGAACTGACAATGCCCCCCCAACAGATACACCAACATAGCCAAACATGCTCAATACGTAGTCCGCAGATTTTCTTTATATCAAACTATTCTTGAATATTCCCCCTGTAGAGGAACAGGCCCGTCTTAAACCTATCTCGACACTGATCAGGCCGCGAGCCCCAGAGGGGGAGCCTCTTCGCCGCTCGGGCATGCTCCTGCTGGGGCGATACTTAGGACGCAGCCCACATCGAGGATGGACGCCCCCCCCATCGCATGTGCGGGGCTTGCGCATTGAAGGCGGGCGTAGGCGGTCGTTTAGGCGTGCGCACGGGCATGCGAGGAATTTCCAGCATGGCTGCAAAAGCACACGTCGAGCTTCAAGTCTGACAATTCTTGGCAATTCAGAACGGCTTCAGGGAGAGAGGACCTGCGAAAGAACAGCACGTGATCCCTGCCGTGTATTCCCGAGTCGGACCTAGCTCAACCTCAAAACCCCTTCGGAGGCCATAGAAGAGTCGGGGATTGGGGTCGTGGGCGCGAGCCCCGCAGGGGGAACCTCTTCTTGAGCAGGGACCGGCCGTCCCGGCATCTCTATAGTCCTACCACGAAATGTTCTTAGAACCCCCCAAATGTTCTAAGAACAAAAACAGTGTTCTGTTCTTAGAACATACACCCGATGCGACAAAACACGAAGGAGAACACGAAGGAGAAACACAAAACCCGATGATTAAAACCCGTTCTAAGAACATTTCGTGGAAACCATAGGAGGTCCTTAAAACATTGTTTTGTAAGGCTATAGGCGAGCCAGGACGCTTCGCCACTGCTTGAGCGCGGGGGGGGGACCTCCTCGCCACCCCCCGCATGGGGGGCGGCACGCCGCCAGGAGCCGGCGACGGGGCGCACGCCCGCGCAGAGAGACGGGCCGCGGGCGGGCGGGCGGGGGCCCCGAGGGGAGAGGAGCGGGCGGCGACGTCCTCACCCCTGCGCCCGCCAGAAGTAGGAAGAAGCAGGTAAAACGTAAGGAAGAAGTAGGTAAAACACATGGCCTCGAGGGGCCTCCTCTTCTCCCACCTCCTCCGCCTCCTCCTCCTCCTCCTCGTCCTCCCTCTCCTCCTTCCTCCTCTTCCTCGCCCGGTGGCGTCGGTCGGAAGAAGTAGGTAAAAGCATGAAGTAGGAAGGCGGACAAAGTGGATTGGGTCCAGGCCCTCCCAGAGAACCACAGGACACAGCAAAAAACAAGGTCGATTCCTGAAGTAGGAGGGCGCTCGAAGTAGATTGGGATCTGGGAATTCAAAAATACCTACTTTCAACGACCGGCGTGTACCCTGCGCCCGCCATCCATCGCTGCTCCAACTCCGATGGGAGGCGGGGGGGCAGGGCTCGTATTTCGTCATGTGTTCGACGAGTGCATGACGAACCTTACCCCCGCCGCCCATCGTATTGCCTGAATCGTGGATCGGCGAGGGTACGTTGTTCGGCTTTCGCCGCCTGCTTAAGAAGGATCGTGACCTTAGGAGACAACTCATGGGGGTTTCTTCGTCAGAACGATCAAAGGCTGTTAACCCCGCTGAAAAGTCCATGGAGCCGAAGTAGACCGGAGTGAGCCTTAGGTCAGGTCAACGGTGAGCTTAGGACTGAACTGGACTGATCATCATTAAGCCAAGTCAAACGGGACTAAGCCGTGCAGAATGAGATTGAGCCAGATATGGCCATTTTTCCACCAGAGATACGCAAGCGCCGACTCTGAATTTAACCTCCCAAAATTTGCATGCATCCTAAATGACCGTGGCTACCATGGACGAACACCAACTGCACACATAAACTTTCAGAACTCCGCGCGGATCTCTGGGATCGGCGCTGGACACACACACACACAGACACACACAGACACACACACACACACACACACCCACACACCCACACACCCACACACCCACACACCCACACACCCACACACACACACGCACACACACACACGCACACGCACACACACACGCACCCACACACCAACACGAAACACACACACAGACTGGCGCGAGGATCGAGACAGGGACCGCGCCGGAAGCGCCGCCAGGGGGTGGGGCAGCGCAGACCCAAGAAATCCAAGCGGAGCTCCGAAAGCTTATGTCTGTACAACTTTCAACTCTTCGAGTAAAGCTCTGGAGATCGCCTCGCCTATCGAAAGCCATCAGCGCACCAGGGGAGTGCTTGATTCGACCAGCCGGTTGAGCGACGCGGAGAGCTGGTGACGCAACAACTCTGTGTGCTCCGTGCTTCGGCCAGCCTGTGCGAGCCTCACCTCCTGCAGCCCGGAGCGGCGGACTGGGGCCAAGCAAGTAGCAACGACCAAGCCTCAGAGCGGGGGAAAGGGTGCATGTGAGAGGCCCCCAGATGGGGTCGGGGTAGACGGGGTCGGAGGATCGCGCCGCATCGCTGCTACATCGGCGATGCATCGGCGATGCAGGGGCGATGCATCGTCGACGTGGGCGATGCGTCGGCGACGTCGACGTGAAGCAAATCGGGCTCCACGTCGAGCCGCACCGGCGATGCATTGGCGATGCGGCGCGATCCTCCGACCCCATCTGCTCCGACCCCGTCTGTGAGGCCTAGACTTCGGTCGGGCATGCCCTCCTACAGGCGGATTTTGGACGAACAATTGAAAAGAGTGAACCATACTCCAAGATAGCAGCACCGAAAAGTAGTCGAAGAATCGTCCCCAGACTATTGCTCTGCACTCGTGGGATGCTCTCCCTGCAAAGGGGACCTGCCCGACTCAGGCCTCGACGTGCGCAGCCCGACGCCCACACCTCCGACGACCTGCTCTCCTCCGGCGGCCTCCGCTCCTCGACCTCCTCCGGCGGTCCGCGGGCCGTGGCCTCGGGCCCCGGGGCAAGGGCGCTGGCGCCGCGCCCAAGGGCCCAGACCTCCGACGACCTGCTTCCAGGCAGGGCGTGCCCTCCGCTCCTGCAGGCAGGGCAAGCAGGAGGCAGCCCAACGCTGTTCAACACACAATCAACACACAGTCTGAAGAACCGTCCCCATTCTTGAATGTTCCGCCCGTGGAGGGACGTGCCCCACTGGAACCCGCCTGTCTCCAGCGGCGTCGTGTCCTTGATCTGGCCCCCGGGGGGGCCGCTGTCGGGACCCCGGAGCCACGAAGATAGACACGGGGCGGAACACGGGCCCCGTCGAAGAAGAAACCGCTGCGTAAACACCAACTGTTTCCGCTCCGCGCGGATTTCTTGGATCTGTGCTGGGACCCACTCCTCCTCCTCCTCCTCCTCCTCCCCCTCCTCCTCCTCCTCCTCCTCCTCCTCCTCCTCCTCCTCCTCCTCCTCCTCCTCCTCCTCTCCTCCTCCTCCTCCTCCTCCTCCTCCTCCCCCTCCTCCTCCTCCTCCTCCTCCTCCTCCTCCTCCTCCTCCTCTTCCTCCTCCTCCTGGCGCGCGGAACGCGCCAGGGGGGGCGGCGCCGGAGGCGCCGCCGGGAGGCGGCTGCAGCGCTATGATTATGCAATTGCTTCTTCTTCGACCCAGGGGGAACGGGTCGTGACCTCTGGGGCCCAGAGTGGGGACGGGATGCCGCCTGGCAGACGAGACAGCAGACGAGACCTGCTTTCTCCAGCTCGCACCGAATTGACAGCGATGTCTCCCCAGCGCCTGGCGGACGAGCTTTGTCTGACCGGCGCAGCGAATTTGCGGGTGGGTTCGTGCAGGGGGGCCGCGGGCACGTGGGCCTCACCCCGCGTTCATTACTGATGGGCCTGTTTTCCACCACCACCATAAGTTGGAGGGGGGAAGGAGGAGGAGGAGGAGGAGGAGGAGGAGGAGGAGGAGGAGGAGGAGGAGGAGGAGGACCCCCTCATCCTCCAACTTATGGTGGTGGTGGCGGAAAACAGGCCCGTACATTACAGAGCAGATGCAGCGACAGACGCCCCCTGCGTAGCAGTCGGCCCAGGCCCTGTGGAGGCGCTGCTGGCCCTCTCCCGACTGCCCCCTTGCCTCCGATCTGCGCTCTCTCTCTCTCTCTCTCTCTCTTTCTCTCCCTCTCTGTCTGTCTGCTTGTCTCCCGTCGCTCTTTTCTGCTACCATCTGAGGTGGTGGGCACGGCTCAGGCGTTGCTCACAGTAGGGGCCCGACCACAAGACACCTTCCACAAGAAACACAACCCTGAGACCCCAGGACGTCCATCGAGTTTTGGCGTGGGAACGTCACGATTTCCATGGCGAAACCCTCGGAACCCAAGAAACTCAGTGCGCCTTGGAGAAGAGCAGGGTGTTTCTTGGCATGGGCCTCCACTGTAATGGGGGGGGCCAGAAGCGGGGAGACGAAGAGACGTGCACATGTTGTGCCCCTTGTTGGCCCCCGTGGCCCCCAACGGTGCAGAAAAAGGTACACCACCCCACACCCCTCGCCCTCCGATTACGCAACGCCCGAGCACAGCGCCAGCCCTGCGTCCCTGGGGGGCTTTCTGACCTCCTGATCGCCCCAAGTATTTCCAGGGCTCGCACGTAGACGCCGCCCGCCGACCAACCAGCCGTTCAGGGAGCCAGGAGACGTTCGTTCTGCCATGTCTGTGGGCAAGCGTACGACGTCCAATGATTTGGGGATGAGTCCACCAAATCACACATGTATGAACACGCATCGGTTCGCGTGTACTTCTTGCAATCACAAGCTGGCTTGAGGTTTTTACCAATGTGCTCCCTCACGGAACTGAGGGCAGTGTACTTCTCGCCCTATAAACAATCGCTGCAACGCATTGTCAGACTGAGTGCCAGGTCTCGTTCGTGGCAGTCGGGCTTGGGGAAGTGCCAATCTGACACAAGCAATCGTCATCAACGGCAGTCGTGCTAGGAGAAGACTGGAACTGGCAAGCCTCAACAAACATGTATAGTAAAGAACGAACGACCAACATTAATCGATTACCAGCACGGCACCAGTACGCACCAATAGCAACAACCCTCAACCCGTTCCACTTACCGGCCCAAAGCAACCAAACTCGATTGTCATTGCCGAAGCGTGCTTGCAACTGTGTGCATATGTTAGCGTTTGCTTGCGCTCGCTTGTTGTAACACATACACGCCTGTGGTCGCATGTATATGCACATGCTTGCCCCTGCGTGCGCTCTGGATGCCTACAACTGGTTGTACGCGTCTCTACATTCGGTAACGATACATACTACAGCACCCACATATTGGACTTCACGCGACTTCACGTCCTTGCTTAACCCATCGCCGAGATCTTAGCTAAACGCACAATAAAAGACTGACCACTCCTTCAGGTGATCACTAACAATGGTTCACAGTTGCGGCCGATCCCTCGAGGGCGGAGTATGGAAAAAAACGAGCCAAACACGATCCAACATATAATCAAACAACATCAAAACACGTCCCCAAGCTAATTTTCGAATGTGTTTGAATATTCCTCCTGTAGAGGGACATGCCCGACTCCACCCTAGAGACCTCCGAAGATTTACTAAAAAGCGGCAAGCCGAGCCCGAGAGTACAGGAACAACCGGGAGGCATAAACATGATTGCCGAAGCTCCGCGGGGTTGTCTTGGATCGGCGCTGGACACCGCTCGCTGTCGCGCGGAGCGCGCCAGGGGCGGCGCTGGAAGCGCCGCCAGGGGGGCCCAGCGACAGGCCAGAAGATCCGCGCGGAGCGCCACAAAATTATGTGTACGGGCCTCTTGCGTTCCGGCTCCCAAGGTTCACGAGAAAGCCACAGGCCGAGCCCAAGGATGGCCCAGCACTGTGCGACCGACATAACATACGTTCCAGGACCTCCAAGGGTATCTAGCGGCCCACGTTTCTGGAGCCCGTGCGGAACAATCGGCCATCGTCAATGTCTTGGGCATTTGGGGGCCATCGTCAATGTCTTGGGCATTTGGGAAATCTGGGAACATAGCGTTATCATGAGTTGTGGTTTCTCCGAAGCACCCTCAAAAGATGGACCCGGGGCCAGGCCGAATCCGCCCCACCGCCGCCCCCTGCAGACAGCAACAAGACTTTGCCAGTAAAGCACCGCGACCTCGTCAGGCAGCGCTGCGGTTTGGTCGGGCACGTCCTTCTACAGGCGGATGTTGGAAGAGGAATGTAACACAGCCAAGCAATGCTCAACGAAACGAATCAACACATCCTCCCCTAACTATTTGATTACTATTTCTGACTACTCCTCCTGTGCTGTGGAGTGACATGCCCGACTTAACGCTGCGGCCGCCCCCCAGAGGTGGGCCTCTCTGGCCCAGGGGGCCCATGGCAACCTTCGAGCATGAGGGGCAAGGACAGGGGGGGACTGGGATAGGGGGGGAAACATCGACCCGAAATCGGCGATACATCGCCGACACATCGCCGACAGGCCCCCCCCCCCATAGCGAATCCGCACGTTCCTAGGCAGGTTGGCCCCGATCGGCGATCAATGGGCGATTGGGGGTCGATGCATCCACCCCTATGTCTATCCCCCCTGTCTTTGCCCATGAGAGCAACAAATTGCAACACATTGGCCTTGAGCCGTCTTGAAGGCGATTGAAGGGAGGCGAAGTGGGCCCAGAGGAGCGATGTGTACGCCCCACCCCCACCCCCCGTCCAAGCCAGGAAGGCATATACATTCTGTTCCTGGGCCCAGGAGGGGCCTGGCCGGCGGTGGTGGATCTGTGTAGATCTCGTCACCCGCTTTTCTCCGGATGACGCGCCCCTGTTCGAATTGCCAGAGAAACACCAGCAATAACTACGAGAAGCAACAATGTCTGCACAACAGCTTCCGCAAACTACGATAATGTCTCGTCGACCTATCTTGAGCTGCCCCCTGACCCCCTTCGGGCCTCATCTCTCGGGAGCGGCCAAGAGGGGGGTGTCCAAGAGGGGGGGGTGCAAATCATGACCGGCGGCATGTGCGCGGCCCAGCGGCGGGGCCTGGGCCGTAATGAAATACGAAGAGGCGTCATGAAATCTGAGGAAAAATCATGGCCCGCGCCATGAAATCCCCCCCCCTAGTCATCACCCCCCTCTTTTCCGCTCCCGACCTTCGGGCCTCATCTCCTTTTCGATTGGTAGCCGGGCGAGGGCGAACCGACCTCCGACGGGGTGGCGTGTAGCCGATGGTGGATCACAGAAGATTGTACGTAGCGGCGTCTGGCCGCCGCGGCGCTCACTCCACCTCCAGGTCCAAGAGCTCCTCGGAGACGCTGGTCAGCTCGTGGGAGTGGATGTCCCTCCTCGAAGAAGGGAGCACATAAAAGCGCAAACTGCCAGAGGTCCGCGCGAACCCCTTCCCTGACTCTCACCGCGACTCAGACTCTCAGATGTGCAGACCGCACCTCAGACCCGGGCTTATCTCTAAGGTGCGTTCAACGGTCAAGTTTGGGCCCTGTGCCTAAGTAGGGCTAAGGCACCCTGAGCTTGGGCCAGACCGAACTCTAGGGCCCCAACTGAAGCACAGTCTAAGGCGGACGGACGCCTCCCCTCCAGGCTTTTAGGTTGTTCATCAAAACTTAACGGTTCGCATCAACAAGTTCGTGCGCACGGTCATCAACGTGGCACAATTTCGACGCGCTGCTGGCATCCGCATTCTAAAGGCGACCAACACACCTTTAGATTAGGGCGCGCGCGCCATATATTCATGTAGGCCGCGCTTCAACGTGTTCTGCTCTAGTCTTCCAGCGCCCGTGCGCCCCAGACTCCTGAAGTTAGGAATTTGAGGGGCCGCAAGCGCAAGGGCTGGCTCGGCGCTGGACCTCCCTCCTCTGGCGCGCCCGGCGCGCCAGGGGCGGCGCCCGAGGCGCCACCAGGGGTGGGCCCAGCGCGGACACAAACAAAAGCAGCGCGGATCTCCGAGCATCTGTTTTCTTCCAGGTCAACTAGCTTCCCGCATCGCGCCTGGCGATACGCGGTCATCCTCCCGCCCCCGCCCCCGTTCCTGGCGAAAGGCAGCTTCCTGGCCCAGACCGCGACGCGCGAAGGGTGATTGTCTCCGTGCCCCCGGGGCTGACCCAGTGGATGCACGGCGGGCTCGTGTCTTTGCGACCCTGGCGCTGGTTTCTGACAAAGCGCTGATCCTTCAACCCCGAACCATCGGCGCCTTCTCGATGGCCTGGATCGGTCCATACAGCCAACCCGTATCATATGGACGCGCGGTAAGGATGCAAGGGGCCTTGGAAGGCCCATGTGAACGTCTTTCGAATGGGGCCGGCCAGCGAAAGTCGCCAAGGATGGGCCGAAGGGGCAAGGATGCAAGGGAGGGGCACCCTTAGGCCCTTGGAAAGGTTGCCCATCCTTACTATGCGGGTTGCCTGAAGCAGCCGATCCCATGCCGCCGCCGGCGTTCAGTCGTTTGAAAGCCCGCGGTGTGCTCGCTGCCGCGTCGGCACGGCACCAACCTGCCGCACGTGTGTGCCCTGGAGCCTGGAGGCTCTGGGAGTCGGGAGCACAATACAGGGTCAGCTCTCTTGACCCGCCTCCTCTCCCCCTCTCTTTCGCCCCGTGGGGAAGAGGAGGGGGGAGGCGGAGAGCCAAGAGAGCTGACCTGTACAGTGTTCTCCTTCTCCCGGGCTCCCCCAGCGGCCCCTGGCTCAAACCATCGACGTCGGCGCTGTTCCCACGGGCCACGGCGGCTCTCGGGGGCCACTCCGTGGCCCCACGTCCGCGCGACCCCCAAACAGAAGCCGACCACGACGGCCATCCGCTATGCGATCCCAATCCACGGGCACGTCGGCCAGGGCCCGCTTGCTTTCGGTCTGGCATGCCCTCCTACAGGCGGGCTTTGGGAGGAAAGCGAAACATAGCCGAGGCACACGCACACAACAAATATTCAAACACAGAACAGGAGTCCCCCGACAATGTTCGGACTATTTCTGAATATTCTTCCTGTAGAGGGACATGCCCGACTGAACACGTGCTGGCCCCTCCGAGGCTCCCCCCGCGGCCCCTGACCAACGCCCGCGTGGGGTCGCTGCGGCGTCGGCAACACGCGAATCCACCGTGAGCACTTGTTTTTTTTTGGTGGACTCACAAAGTACAGTTAGGTCGGGCAGGCCCTCCTTCAGAAATAGCGACAAATAGTTACAACATCGTCCCCAGACTATGGTTTGACTATCTTTGAAGATTTCTCCTGTAGAAGGGCATGCTCGATTTCAAAGTACAGACACCGCTTCTTCCCGGACCTCTCCCGGGGTGCGTTCTGAACAGACTGTCGAGGAAAATCCAGCCGTGGCGACGAGGGCCTCCCGGGAGGTACAACACGGATCAAACGAGGGAAGGGTAGCAAACGAGGCAAAGATCATGGCTGCAGCCCCAAGCCTGATCTTCCTGCGGCATTGTTGTTCGAGCCGCATCGATCTGGGATGGCCCCGAAGAGCAGCACCCCGTCGAAAACGCCCGTTGTGAAAAGAATTGCGCCACCCAGCCTGCTAGATGGGTCGGAGTAGATGGGGTCGGAGGATCCCGCCGCATCGCCGATGCATCGGCGATGCACCATGCGATGAATCGTCGACGTGGGTGATGCGTCGGCGACTTCGACGTGGAAGAAATCGGATCTCACATCGAGCCGCATCGCCGGTGCATCGGCCATGCGGCGCGTCCCTCCGACCCCATCTGCTCCGACCCCATCTGGGAGGCCTCGACTTTTCCTTGTCTGATTGTCTGCCCCTCAATAAGTTGTGATGCGTCCGAAACATCCTGTGGTGTTGAGTCTTCGTTTTGAAGAGGCAGCAGGGCGCGTTCCTCCTCTCCTCACCTGTCCTCTCCTCTCCCCTCCTCCTCCTCCCCCTCCTCCCTCCTCCCATCATGCTTTTCATCTGAATCATATCATCATCATCATCATCATCATCATCACCATCACCACCATCACCATCACCATCACCATCACCATCACCATCACCATCACAATCACCATCACCATCACCATCACCATTATCATCATCATCATCATCAGCATCATCAGCATCAACAGTATCGTCATCAGCAGCATCAGCATCAGCATCAGCATCAGCATTAGCATCAGCATCAGCATCAGCACCAGCATCATCATCGACATCGTTATCGTCATCATCATCAACATCATCATCAACATCATCATCATCACCATCATCATCACCCTCACCGTCATCATCATCCTCATCCTCATCATCACGATCGTCACCGTCATCGTGATCATCATCGTGGCACAGGTCTCAGCGGCGTAGTTCGCATGCGTCTCCCCCACGCAGTAAAATGTTTCGTGGTCCCATAGGGAGCTCCACTGACGGTCCCAGTGGCGCAGATCTCATGCGTCCACTCCCAGTACATTGTTTCGTGTGGCCCAAGATGGATCTCCACCAAAGGTCCCAGTGGCACAGCTCGCATGCGTCTCCCCCACCCAGCGCAGCGTTTCGTGGCCTCGGAGGGGGCCCCACCGAAGGTCGCAGTGGCGCAGTTCGCATGTCTCTCCCCAACCCAGTGCAGTGCTTCGTGGCCCCACAGGGAGCTCCGCCGAATGTCCCAGTGGCGCAGTTCGCATGCGTCTCCCCCGCCCAGTACAACTTTTCGTGGCCCCATAGGACGCTCCACCGAAGGTCCCAATGGCGCAGATTGCATGCGTATCCCCCGCACCCAGTACAGCGCTTCGTGGCCTCGTTGGGAGCTCCACCGAAGGTCGCAGAGGCGCAGTTCGCATGCGTCCCCCCCCCGCCCAGTACAGCGTTTAATGGCCAGATAGGCAGCTCCTCCGGAGGCCCAAGTGACACTGTTCGCATGCTTTCCCCCCACCCAGCACAGCGTTTCGTGGCCCCAGAAGGGAGCTCCGACGAAAGTCCCAGTGGCGCAATTCCTGTGTCTCTACCTCACCCAGTACAGCGTTTTGTGGCCCCAGACGGGGGCTCTACCGAAGGTCGCAGAGGCGCAGTTCGCATGTCTCACCCCCACCCAGTACAGCGTTTCGTGGCCCCATAGGAAGCTCCACCGAAGATCGCAGTGGCGCAGTTCGCATGCGCCCTTCCCCGCCCAGTGCAGCACTTCGTGGCCCCATAGGGAGCTCCACCGAAGGTCACAATGGCGCAGTTCGCATGCGTCTCCCCCGCCCAGTACAACGTCTCGTGGCCCCAGGAGGGGACCCCACCGAGGGTCCCAATGGCGCAGATCGTATGCGTCTCCCCCGCCCGGTGCAGCATGTCGTGGCCCGAGAACGAGCCCACCGAAAGCCCCAGTGGCACCGCCCGCATGCTTCACCCCCATCCAGTACAGCGCTTCGTGGCCCCATGAAGACCTCCACTGGAGGCCCCAGTGGCTGAAATCGCATGCGTTTCCCCCACCCAGTACAGCGCTTCGTTGCCCCATAGGGTTATGTTGCTCCCATCGCACTTGAAGACCACTTCCCCGAAATAACTTCGAGCACCCGGAAAAGTGTCGAAGGGGTGTCGAATCAGTGTTGCGACAGTGTCGGACGAGTGTCTCCCAGGGCCCGACACGTGGAAACCCTCGAGTTTCGGTACTTTTTTCTGGTGCTCGAAATTCTTTCTGGTGATCAAGGCTAAAATATGTTGGAACATCAAAACCATAGGGAGCTCCACCGAAGGCCCCGGAGGCTGTCCCGCCTCATTGCGGCGCACCCCTCATACATTCCGCGGCCCCGTAGTGCGTTCCGCCTGAATCACCAGTGGCAGCGAACACATGACGGCCCCGCCGCACATCGGCACACCTTTCGCATGCTTCATGACCCCATGAGGAGATTCCCCGAAGGCGATACAAGCATCGACGGTACTCACAACTGCATAACGTTGCGTCCCTCGCCAAGATCATTTCAATAAGCGGTTCCTGGAATTCTCGACCCCTTCCCCAGGACCGGCCTTTCATCCTGAACCGTTCTCCGACGGCCCGGAGGCCTGGCGAGGGCCCCCAGGGCCCGAACTCTGCGAAAGACCTCTGCCTTGCTTTTTTCAATGCGTTGAACCTCTTTCGGGAAGACGTGAGACTCGGGTACGGGGGACCCGGGTTGGCCTGACGGGGCCACCATGAAAATGACGAGACCAAGTCTGAAATTTGACGCGAGCTCCCGCTGCAGACATCCCACGAAAACTGGACCGTCAGAATCCGGGACGCGCTCGTCACAGAACGTCCGCGGACCCGAGTCCCGGCTTACTTAACCAGCCTCGAACGTATCCCTAGCCCTAAGATGGGCGAGCAAAAAGCGAGGACAATCTTAGGGGTAGGCCCTCAGAAACTGAGGGAATCCTGGAGATCGGCATCGAGGTGAGGTGATGTCAAACATACAGTCATCGGCCTGACCTAAGGAACGATACATCAGGAACGAATCCCCTTTTTTTATCCCAAGGAGTAACGCCTAAGGAACGATGCGTAACATATATAACGCATAGAGGAACTGTACATAGCGCATGTAAGATTCTGAGGAACGGCCGAGCCCCTTTTGAGAAGCAAGTGCTCCGTATTCAAGCCGCTCACTGTAGGGATAGGGGTATGTTTCCTCCTCCTCCTCCTCCTCCTCCTCCTCCTCCTCCTCCTCCTCCTCCTCCTCCCCCCTTCCTGCTCCTCCTCATGCTCCTCCTCCTCCGACCCTCTGCCCCCTTCCCGAGGGCTCCCCCGGCGGCCCCGCGCGAGCGCCGCCGCCGCCGCCACGAGCGCCAGGGCGGCGCCGAGGCCCGCGGCCGCGCCCCAGGCGAGCTGCGGCGAGGGGGAGGAGGCAGGCAGGAGGAGGAGGAGGAGGAGGAGGAGGAGGAGGAGGAGGAGGGGGAGGAGGAGGAGGAGGAGGAGGAGGGGGGAGGAGGAGGGAGAGGAGGGGAGGAGGAGGAGGGGAGGAGAGGAGGAGGAGGAGGAGGAGGAGGAGGAGGAGGAGGAGGAGGAGGAGGAGGGTGGAGGACGAGGAGGAGGAAGAGGAAGAGGACGAGGAAGATGATGAGGAGGAGGGAGAGGAGGGGGAGGCGGAGGAGGAGGAGAAGGAGGACCGTGTGGCGCGCGGCGGGCAAGGCCGCGGCACCGCCGGGCAGCTGCTCGGCGAGGTCCATGTCGTCCCAGTCGTCGTCGTCGTCGTCGCCGCCCCAGCCGTCCTCGGAGTCGTCCTCGGGCGCCCCCCAAGGAAAAGAGGGGACGCGTGCCGCACCCCTGAGATCTGGGCGATCCACTGCTCCAGACTCCAACGGGACGCACAGAGACATGCTAGTACTATATGTCCTCCTTGGCGGCGCGCGTCCGGCCCGAACATATAGGATGCCCATCTTGTGGTATGTCGTTACCCGAGCGGTGTGGCCAGACATCGCCCGCCTCTGGGTCCCCCTGGCGGCGCCTCCGGCGGCGCCCCTGGCGCGCTCCGCGCGCCGGGGAGGGGGGTCCGGCGAGGATCCAGGAAATCCGCGCGGAGCGCCACAAATCCCACCAGCCCTCTGGGCGTAGGTGGTTCCGGGAGTCCCACCAGCCCTTTGGGCGTGAGTGGTTTAGAGAGCCCGCTCTGTCCTCAACCCCCCTTCTTCCCCTTCGGGGAGGGGTTTACCCCTCCCCCTACCCCCTCCCCCTGGACCTGGACAGGAGGCCCGGCGGGTCGTCAGGGGGGTCAATTTCGACTCCTGGGAGGGCCAAAAAACGACGACCCTCACGAGGATTCTGGCCCCGACGGGGGGACGGAGATAGGCCACTCTGCTCTTCTTTGAAGCCAGAATCATTGATTTTACTACGGTTTTGGCCCCACTTTGGCGTCCTGAGGGGGCCGCGCTCATCTTCCTTCATAGCAAAATCATTGATTTGACGAAGGTTTTGGGCTCATTTTGTCCTTCTCAGGGGGCAGCTTTCATTTGCGCTTCTGAGGAGGTCGCAAGAGGCCCCCCAAGATGGCCCCAAGAGGCCCCCAGGAGGCTCCCAAGAGGCCTCCAAGAGGCCCCCAAGAGGCCCCCAAGCGGCCCCAAGAGGCCCCCAAGAGGCCCCCAAGAGGCCCCCAAGAGGCCTCAAGAGGCCCCAAGAGGCCCCCAAGAGGCTCCCCAGAGGCCCCCAAGAGGCCCCCAAGAGGCCCCAAGAGGCTCCAAGAGGCCCCCAAGAGGCCCCACGAGGAGCCCGAACGACTCACACCCGGACGAGGGGCCCGAACGACTCACACCACGAAGAGCCCGAACGACTCACACCAGGAGGGGCTCGAACGACTCACACCAGGACGAGGCGCCCGAACGACTCACACCACGAGGAGCCCGAACGACTCACACCAGGACGAGGGCCCCGAACGACTCACACCACGAGGAGCCCGAACGACTCACACCAGGAGGAGGAGCCCGAACGACTCACACCAGGACGAAGGGCCCGAACAACTCTCACCACGAGAAGCCCGAACGACTCACGCCAGGACGAAGAGCCCGAACGACTCAAGCCACGACGAAGAGCCCGAACGACTCACACCAGGAAGAAGGGCCCGAACGACTCACACCAGGACGAGAGGCCCGGAAATATGCGGGGGCAGACGGAAACACGCCTGAAAAACACGACTGTCGGCATGCTTCGCAAGAGTTGCTGTTTTGAGATGGGCTGGTGGGGATACGCGAAGCGTGAAGAATTCCCTCTTCCATCTTCCCTTCTTCCCCTTCGGGGAGGGGTTTACCCCTCCCTAACCCCCTCCCCTGGACCTGGACGGGGGGTTTCGCTGGTAGTTGGAGCGTCCAAACCGGCCTCGGCGAGGAAGCCAAAATCATCGGTTTTACTAGGGTTTTGGCCGATTTGAGAGGCTCCCGAAGGGGGGAGGCTAATTGGGGGACCCCCTTCCTTTGATCGATCACCTCCAAGATGGCCCCAAGAGCGCTCCCAAGGCTCCCAAGAGCGCCCAAAAGAGGGCCTCAAGAGGCGCCCAGGAGGCCCCAAGAGGTCCCCAAGAGGCCCTGAAGAGGCTCCCTAGACCCCCAAGAGGCCTCAAGAGGATCCCCGAGGCATCCAAGAATCCCCCAGGCGCTCCAAGAGGACTCCAAAACAACTTCCAAGGGACATCCTAGGAGGCTCTTGTGCACGTCATTGTTCTTGTTCCTTCTCATCTTTCTCCTCCTCCTCCTCCTCCTCCTCCTCCTCCTTGTCGGCCTACTCCTCCTCCTTCTCCTCCACTTCATCAGCCTAATCCTCCTCCTCCTCCTCCTTTCCTCCTCTCTTCCTCCCCCTCCTCATCCTCCTCCTCCTCCCCCTCCTCATCATCATCCGCCTATTCCCCCTCCTCCCTCCTCCCTCCTCCCACTTTTCCCACCTGCTGCCCCTCCTCCCCCTCCTCCTCCTCCTCGTGGTCCTCCGACTCCTCCTCCATCCTCGCCCTCTTGGGTAAGACGGGTCACCCAGCCCTTTGCTACTCTGTATGCTCCCTCACTTCCCTGATCACCGCAATTCGCCTGGGCATCGTTTTGGGATGGGCTGGTGGGGATACTTTTTTTGTTCGGCGGCTCGAAGGACAGATCCAGCGAGCGGGAATAACGTTCTGGGGCACAGAGCGAGATAATTGGCTGCAGAGGCACGTAGGCCGCTGTAGCGAGTGCACGGCAGGCTGGTGGGGATACGCGAAGCGTCAAGAAATTACGGTTATGCCTTCTCTTCTTCGAAGAAAACACAAAAGATGCCGCAATCCCTGAGATCTGGGCGATGAGCTGCTGGTTTCACACTGGCCGCTTTGGCCCGGATGTTCGGGCCCTGGCACCGCCACGGACCGATCCGGCGCGAAAAACATGCTACAGAAAGATGGGGACTTTACAATGCCCTGGCCGTGACTTTCCGCTTTCCGGCATTTTTGCTGGCTGGAAGCCTCCTCGATGGGGTCAAATTATATGGGATTGGAGGATCGTTCTGCGTCGCCGATGCATCGGCGACGCCAGCGCGGAGAAAATAGGCCCCACATCGAGCCGCATCGGCGATGCATCGGCGAAGCGGCGCGACCCTCCGACCCCATCTACTCGGACCCCATCAAGAGAAGAAGGAAAAGCACGTAAACATAAACTTTTGGCGCTCCGCGCGGATATCTTGGATGCGCGCAGGGCCCCCCTCCCTGGCGCGCGGAGCGCGCCAGGCGCCGGAGGCGCCGCCAGGGGGGCCCAGGCGCGGATCCAAGAAATCCGCGCGGAGCGCCAAAAGTTAGTGTTCATTTGTTTTTTTGTTTTTAAAGTGCTTACACTGAAGGGGTCCTAGCGGAAGTTGAAAAATTAGGCGAAAACTTCCGGCCGAGTTTGGTAGCAGGCTGGGTTCCCGGGTTCCCCGTTACTGGCTCCGGGCCGATTTCGATATAGGTTCTGGGCTCCCGGGCTCCCGGGTTCCCGGTCGATTTCCCCAGCGAAGACCACCCCCTGATTGGGGGTTCTCCCTGGTGTCATTTGTTTGTTTTTCTTCGAATCTACTCCTTACTCGTATGGCGCTCTCAAGCCCGTGCCTTTTCAGTACGCGTGTCAACGTTTCGCCCCTGCTGGGGCTCGTCAGGACTCGAATGAAAATGGCAGCGGCATGCGAACACGGCAAGTGCATGATCGACACAATACTGCGTGCAATGCCATACGGCAAACAAAAACACATGCATGCATGCATGCGGCGATCTCTCAACAGCACCCCTGTGTCGGAGGACTGCTGCCTCTGCCGCCGGGAGGGGCAGCAAGTCGTGCCCCCCCGCCCTCACTTGAACGAAGGATTTGTTGCAATCCTTCGACTGGCAGCGTCGGATCTCGGGCCTGATTGGGGGTTCTCCCTGGTGTAATTTGTTTGTTCTCTCCTGCAAGCCAAGGTTGGCTTGTTCGAGCAATCATACAGCTGCGGAATGCAGCTGTTAGTTCCAGCGGACAGTGCGACGCATGCAAACTAAGTTATGTCTTAATTTGATGTGAGGCGGAGAGGCGCTTATTTACGTTTCTCCCTGGTGTCATTTGCTTGTTCTTCTTCGAATCTGCTCGGACCCCATCTGGGGGGCCTAGAGACCGGCAGCGTCGGATCTCGGGCCGCGAGGCTCCGCTCTCGAAGGCCCGCGCGGGTCTCTCGCGGGCTCTCGGCACCGCCAGGGCGCCGCCTAGGCGGCGGGGCGCGGCGCCGACCCTCCGAGAGGCCCTTCGCGGGCCGCCGGAGGCGGAGCGCTGGAGTGCGCAGCGTCTTGGGTTAGGTCGGGCATGTCTAAAGGGAAATTTGGACACACAAATAAATACACACAAATAAAAATAGTCCCCATATTTTCCAATATTTTCTTGGTTTTTGTCTTCCCCACCACTTCCCATATTTTCCCATATTTTCTGGGAATCGACGATTAATTGTGTCTGTGTGTTTTTTCCCCTCCTGAATGTCCCCCTACAGGTGGATTTTGGACGGAAAATGAAAACATACCCCAAGCATGCCCCCAAATGGTCAAAACATAGTAAGGCAAAATCGTCCCCCGTCTACTTGTTTATACTATTTTTGAATATTCCTCCTGTAGAGGGACCAGCCCGACTTAAATTTTCGGTTATATGTCATCGCTTCGCTCCTTCCGCTGGCCCATGTTGCACCGCTGATGCTGCATGCTGGTGTGCCCATGGGGACTCGATATGGGGAGGAGGAGGAGGAGGAGGAGGAGGAGGAGGACGAGGACTAGGTTGGGCATGTCCCCCTGCAGGCGGGTTTTGGACGAAACATAAAACATACCCAAACATATTCCAAAAATACTCAGAAGCAGTCAACACATCGTCCCCAGACTATGTTTCAAACTATTTCTGACTTTTCCTCCTGTAGAGGGACAGGCCCGACTTGAAGCGAGGACGAGGATGCCTCTCGACGCTTCTTGGGGCACTGTGGACAAGACGCCTCTCTCTGGGAGGCTGTCTGGGGTCTCTTAGGAGCTCCTCTCGGGGGCCTGCCTGTTGGCGGCATTCTGCTGGGGACCTCCCGGGCATCTCTGGCTATTGCTCTTCGATGCTCCCGGGGGCAGGCAGAGCCCCCTTTCGTGAAGCACCCCGGTGAAGACGACCCGGGACCAAACCCGGCGGATCGACTTGGCAGGGTGGGGCGTTCGAGAACCTCCGATCCTTGGACGCCTTGGACTTCTTCGGCGTCGCCTTCTCGCCGGCGACCTGGGCGTGCATGGTCGCGAGCGGCGGCGCCGCGCCCCTGGAGGCCTTGGCCTTCTCCTTCGGCGCCGCCTTCTCGCCGGCCGCACCCTCCTCCTCCTCGTCCTCGTCCTCCTCCTCGTCCTCCTCGGAGGCGTGCGAGGGCTTCTTGGCGCCGTGGCCGCCACTGGCCTCGTCCTCCGTCTGCGGCGGCGGCGCCGGCGCCCCCGAGCAGGTGTTCGCGGAGCCGTCGTTCTCGCCGATGCCGACGTCGGTGCGCGCGCACTGGTGGTAGTAGACCGAGGTCACCACGCACGAGCAGCCCGAGTTGCAGCACGTGGCTCCCGCCCAGCCCTTGCCGCCGCACTGCTGGTAGACCTCGCCGCACACCTGCGTCACCTCGGAGCAGTTCCACGGCGTCTGGAAGTCCGGGGCGTCGTCCTGGTGGATGCCCGGCTCGCAGGACGCCTTGCAGCTCGAGAAGTTCGCGTTCTTCTTGTAGCACTTGAGGTCCGGGTTCTGGCAGCAGGCGGTCTGGGCACAGTTGTCGTTCTCCTTGGAGCACTTCCACAGGTCGGGCGTGACGCACGACCAGGGGGTCTGGAACCCCTCCCCGTCGCCCTCGTGGATGCCCGGCTCGCACTCAAACAGGCACGTGGAGAAGTTCTCATCCTTAGCAAAGCAGGTCTCGTTCTCATTCTGGCAACAGCCTGTCTCCATGCAATTCTCCCCGTGCGGAGAGCATTGGTTGTCCTTTTCGCCCTGTGATGGTGCATAGACAACCGCGTCCGCTGACTCCGCCGCGGCCTGCGGCGTCGCTGGCAAAGACGACAGCAAGACTGCCAGAATGCCAGCCGTGGCAGCGGTTACAGACCACTGCTGCATGGCGGCGCGGCGGGAGGAGTTGGTCTTCGTGTGTGGAAGAGGGGGTCGCACCACCCGCGTTTCAGCCACAGCCTGCTACCGCGGAGGATGAAGAGGAAGAGCTGGACAGGAAGAGGGAGAAAAACAATATGTTAGCCAGAGTGGACCCCAAATGGTAAGCTGTCGCACTGTGGCTGTGGAAACTACGTAGTGCAAAATATGCGGTGCAATGACTGTTTGCCAACACGGGAATTGTCAACTCAAGTGCTCGCGCAATCATCCCACCCTCCCACCCGCAACACGTTCCGCAAAACACATGCGGCCGCGATTGCGATGACTGCTTGGTCCTGGCTGGCACACCTCTACGGCCGCGCCGGCGTCGTCCCCTCGGACTCGCTCTCACACCTCGACGTTCACGGCCAGAGGCTCACTGTGGGACGTGTCAGGCTGGGTAGTCGAAGCCAATCTGGCGCCAATCTGGCAGGCCCAATCTGGCAAACGGGGGCAATCTGGCGAGGGAGCCAACGCGAATCCAGTCTGGCGAATAACCCAAATCATCCAGTCTGGCCAGGCCAGATTGGCCCCTGGGGCCCACTCCAATCTGACAGTCTGGCCTTCGACTACCCAGTCAGGAAATGAGATGCACAATATGGGGACCTCCGCGTCGAGTCATTCTTACTCGATTCTTGGTCTCTCGGATGTGCGGTGCGGCGCGCGGGGCACGCCGCCTTGCGCCCCGGATGCCGTGTTCCGTGGCGCTCTGCACGCCCCACGCTCGGAAGCGGCAGCTGCACACCACCACCGTCGCTGGCGCCAGCGCCGTCCTGAGCCCCGGCACGGTGCCGACGACTGACCATCCTCGACCAGGAAGGTCAGCACAACGCGCTGCGGCCCAGAATGGCCCCGGCCAGGGGTGGTGATGGTGGTGGCGTATAGCTGCCCTCTGCTGGACAGGGCACTTCTTGTGTAGCCCCATCGCTTGTCCCCAACGCATTTCGAAGCGTTCCGCAGCCTTTCGCAGCCCGCTGCCCCCAAGAGGGGCGGAGCGGATGATGGGGGGAAGGAAGAGGACAGGAGTCCCCAGGCGTGTGGGCAAAGGCCAACCCCCCCTCTACGATGCAGGAACTTTTGCATGTCCACCGACTCGGGAACTGACGTCCCAGGATCCCAGGAGGCAGTGTATCATTGAGCCCCCCTGGGGCCCGAAGATGTCCACGCCCGCTGCCTCAAAGGTCCCCTTGGTGATCCGATCTCCAGGCGGTGGATGTTCAAGAGTTCTGGCCTCAGCGCGTGGCCAAGGGTCTCCGCCTCCTCCTCCTCCTCCTCCTCCTCCTCCTCCTCGGTCGCACCTTCAGCCCACCCCCTTGGAGCCGAGATGAGTGAGGAGGGAGAGCGGAAGGGGAGGGGGGGGGAGTGGCGTGTAGGATTGAGGAGGGATCACCAGAAGAAGAAGAAGCAGTGCACAAGAATTAACTTTCGAGTGAAGGTGCGGAATTCGTGGGTCGTCGCTGGACCCCCTCCCTGGCGCGCGGAGCACGGCGCCAGAGGCGCAACCAGGGGGCTGCTTCGATAGAGAGCGTCTCTTTATGTTCGGCGATGACGGGCGTCATGACGTAACGCCCCCCCCCCCCGCCGTGTGGCTCTGGCACCACAGCCGCGCCCGCGCGCACGACGCGACGAGCGACGAGCGACGACAACGACGACGAAGACGACGAGGACGACGCGAGCAGCATGTAGGTGGCGATATGCCCCACTGCGCCTGTGTACACATCGCTGGCGTGCACCACAACGCGCGCGAACATCGCAACACCTGCGCACACCGCAAGAACCGTGTGCAACGCATCGCCTGTGTACACCACAGTGCTTGCACACACACTACAGCGCCTGTGTACATGCGTACACCGCAGCAAACCATGTGCAACAGAGCGCCTGTGCACACCACAATGCTTGAGTGCACCGCAGCGCCTGTGCACGCCACAGCGCCTGTCTACACCACAGCATCCACGTGCAACGCACCGCGACTGTACACCACAGTGCCTGTGTGCAGGACAGTGCTGATAATCGAATGCGGCGTTCTTCCCTTTTCCCTCCTCCTCCACCTCCACCTCCACCTCCTTCTCCTAATCCTCCTCCTCTTCCTCCTCCTCCTCGTCCTCTTCCTCCACCTCCTCCTCCTTACGCCCTGTCGTGCGGGGTGGCGCTACAGCGCACGTGCGCAATTCAGCGCGCACTGCACCGCATAATGGTCTATTGCATCGGTCCAGTTGGTTCTCGGACGGCCAATTGAATTGGATATTCCTGGACGCAGATAGGAGAAATTAGGGTGATGGGGGCGGACTCGGGAGAACTCGTAGATTCCAGCGGCGCTCCTTTGTCCATAAGGATTCATTTGTATTGTTTTCTGTGGAATCCACAAGCGCTTCAGTTTGTCAGAAGGATTCCTTCTAACATTATATATATATATATATATATATATATGCAAGTGTGGCGCTGTGTTGCACACGGTTGCTGTGGTGCACACAGGCGCCGTGGTGCACACAGGCACTGCAATGCACGCAGGCATGAAGGTGTACACTGGTGCTGTGTTGCGCACGGCTGATGTGGTGTACGCAGGCGCTGCGGTGTACACAACAGCTGTTGTGCCTGCGAGCACGGTGGCACAAACTGACGCTGTGTTGCACGCGGCTGCCGTGGTGTACGTAGGCGGCGTGGTGTACACAGGCGCTGTGGTGCACGCAGCCACTGTGGTGTACACAGGCGTTGTGGTGCAGATCGACACCCACATGCTGGTGCTACCCGTCCTCGGTCCTTCCGAAGCATTCCCAGACGCCGCCGGCGCGAAACATGCTGTCATCGACCCCCCCCCACCCCCCCCGGATGATTGCCGTGATCGGCCCGGAACAAATAACAGGATCCAGCCGCGTCCGCGCGCACGACGACGATGAGCGACGAGCCACGAGCGATGACGACGACGACGACGACGACGACGACGACGAGACTCCTATGCGGATTCCTGCGCGGAAACCTACGCGGATCCCAGCGCGCACGGCGGCAGTGCCCGGAGCGCACCGGGGGGGGGGGTACGTCAGGGGGGGGTGCGGGGGCCATGACGCCCGTCATGCCCAAAGCAAAAAAGAAATGGTCTCATAGCTGATGCAGTTGTTTGCATGTATATCCTTCTCCTTCTTCTTGTTCGAGAGAGAGAGAGAGAGAAAGGAACATTAGCCTGGCGAAGAATCCAACCAGATGCAGTTGTCAGTACCACAGCTGCGGGTTTCATCTTCAATGGAACTCCCCATAGGACTACGGAACGTGTGAGGGGTGTGCCGAGATGGGTGCCACTGGGGCATTCGGCGAAGCTCCCTGTGGGGACGTGAAACACGCGCGGGGCGTGCCGACATGGGTGGCGGAAACGCATGTGCGGGCCGCCACTGGGGCCTCCAGTGGAGCTCCCTATGGGGCCCCGAAACATGATGCTGCTGCGGGGGTGGGAGCCGGGATGGGCGGCGGAAACGTATGTAAGCGCCGCTACTGGGGCCTTCGGTGGAGCTCCCTATGGGGCCACGAAGCGCGTGAGGGGTGTACTGGGATGTGTGGCGGGGACGCATGTGAGCGCCGCCGCTGGGGCCTTCGGTGCAGCTTTCCATGGGGCCACGAAACGTTTGATGGCTGTGCCGAATTGGGTGCGGGTGGTGACGCATGCGGGCGGTGCCACTGGCCACGAAACCTGTTGTTGTGAGGGGCGTGCCGGGATGGGTGGCGGGGACGCATGTGAACGCGGCCGCTGGGGCCTTCGGTGGAGCTTCCTAGGGGGCCACGAAACGTGTGAGGGGTGTGCCGAATAGGGTGGGTGTGGGTGACGCATGTGAGCGCCGCCACTGGGGCCTCCGGTGGATGATGGGGCCACGAAACCTGTCAGGGATGTGCCGAAATGAGCGTGCGGGACGCATGCGCATGTGAGCGCCGCCACTTGGGCCTTCGGTGGAGCTCCCTATGGGGCCACGAAGCGTGTGAGGGGTGTGCCGAATTGGGTATGCGTGACGCATGCGGGCGGCAGCACTTGGGCCTTCGGTGGAGCTCCCTATGGGGCCACGAAACGCGTGAGGGGTGTGCCGATTGGGTGTGCGGGACGCATGCGGGCGGCAGCACTGGGGCCTTCGGTGGGGCTCCCTATGGGGCCACGAAACGTGTGAGGGGTGTGCCGAATTGGGTGTGCGGGACGCATGCGGGCGGCAGCACTGGGGCCTTCGGTGGGGCTCCCTATGGGGCCACGAAACGTGTGAGGGGTGTGCCGAATTGGGTGTGCGGGACGCATGCGGGCGGCAGCACTGGGGCCTTCGGTGGGGCTCCCTATGGGGCCACGAAACGTGTGAGGGGTGTGCCGAATTGGGTGTGCGTGACGCATGCGGGCGGCAGCACTGGGGCCTTCGGTGGGGCTCCCTATGGGGCCACGAAACGTGTGAGGGGTGTGCCGAATTGGGTGTGCGGACGCATGCGGGCGGCAGCACTGGGGCCTTCGGTGGGCTCCCTATGGGGCCACGAAACGTGTGAGGGGTGTGCGAATTGGGTGTGGGGACGCATGGGCGACGGTGGGGCTCCCTATGGGGCCACGAAACGTGTGAGGGGTGTGCCGAATTGGGTGTGGGTGACGCATGCGGGCGGCAGCACTGGGGCCTTCGGTGGAGCTCCCTATGGGGCCACGAAACGTGTGAGGGGTGTGCCGAATTGGGTGTGGTGACGCATGCGGGCGGCAGCACTGGGGCCTTCGGTGGAGCTCCCTATGGGGCCACGAAACGTGTGAGGGGTGTGCCGAATTGGGTGTGCGGGACGCATGCGGGCGGCAGCACTGGGGCCTTCGGCGGAGCTCCCTATGGGGCCACGAAACGGTGTACTGGGTGGGTGAAGAGGAGAGGAGGAGAGGAGGAGAAGAGAGGAGGAGAGGAGAGGAGAGGAGAGGAGGACGCGGGGACCGTCTCTTCAAAACGAGGACCCAACACCACAGGATGGTTGGGAAAAAAAGGAAAGGAAAGAAAGGAGGCACCGAACCCTCGAAAAATGAGGCCCCCGAAGCTACCCCCAACCAAATGAAGCCAGTGCCACCTCATTTGACGACGCGGCGCGTCGATTTCGTGTGGAAAATGAGCCCGTCGCCAATCCGCGCGCCTTTATCCAAGCTTTCGTTTCCTCTACGGGGACGAAAAGGAAGGAGGGGGGACAAGGGAAGAAGAAGAAAAAGAAGAAGGAAGGGACAACCTCTCTGCTAAGGTTTCGGGCTGCGCACAGACAGCCTCCCCGGGTAGTCCCATCTGGCCTGAACAGCCCCCCCATGTAGTCCCAGTTGGGCTCACCAGGCCTCCCGCGTACTCGGGGGCAGTCTCAACACATCAACCCTAGGGCGCCGAGCGCCACAAGCGGAGGCGGCGCCAATGTGTTGAGACCGCCCCAGGCTACTCGGAGGCCTGTTGAGGCCAGCTGGGACTATCGCAGGGTGGCCCGAGGGAACACGCCAGAGCCTGAGGGAACGAAAAGGAAATCCCCAGACATGTGAACGTTTTTTTTCTTCGGCGTTTCGACATTGGGCACCAGGGGAGTGGAGGGGGGGGGGTCTGGCTCCGGACCTGTGCTTAACGCGACTGCTTGCAACTGTGCGTCCTATGGGGGAGCCTCCATCTGCCTGAAGCAATCTTCTGGCGGTCTCCCGGGGCCCAGCGGAGGGCCCCAGGCGACCGAACACTGCTATGAACACCGCTCGCCTGGACGTCTGTCGCGGCGCGAGCGTGCATGGGGAGGGTCGGGGGGGGGTGGCCCAAATGGTCGGTAAAGAAGAAAGCCCTACAGGAGCCTTTTAGGGCCCCCTTTGGGGCCAGGTGCTGCCCCAAAGGGGCCCTGAAGGGCCCCTTTGGGGCCTTGTTCTGAACCCCCATTTGGGCCACCTTCCATTACCATTAGGTCGGGCATGTCCTCATACAGGCGGATTTTGGACGACAAATACAAAATTAGCCTGACAATCCACAATCTATATATATATATATACATATACATGTACATATATATATATATATATATATAAATATATATATATATATAGGAAACTCGTCTCCAGACCATTATGTTACTATTCGTGGGTATGTATTCCTTCTGCAGAGGGAAATGCCCGACTTGACATTACCACCCGCCCGAGGAGAAGGGCGCGGATGTTTTGGATCTGAGCTGGATCCCCCATCCCTGGCGCGCGGAGCGCGCTCGGGGCGGCGCCGGAGGCGCCGCCGAGGGGGCCAAGCGCGGATCCAAGAAATCCGCGCGGTGCGCCGAAAGTTCACGTTTATGCAATATTGTGTTCTTCGACTGATGTTTGTCGCGGCGCGAGCATGTCCTCCTACAGGTGAAGCTTGGACGAACAATTGAAAATCGTCCAAACATGCGCAAGCAAAATAAAACATTGTCCCCCGACTATTCGTTGACTCCTCTAGAGTCTTCCTCCTGTAGAGGGACAAACCCGACGTCACGCTCGTCCTGATGCTTGTCGCAGCGCGAGCCTGCCTGGGGAGGGAAGGGCAGGAGAGCCCAGAATCGACTCGACAACTCGGATCGGTGGTCGAAATGAATCCGATCGGCGGAAATCGGCAGCCGATTCGGGAGAAGTCGAATCGGCGGAAACCGGCACGCTGGTGGGCCTCCATGGGGAACTCGGAAGCCGCACCGGACTCCGCAGCGAGCCGAATCGGAATCGGAAGCCGTCGAGATCAAACCGGATCAAATCGGGGGAATCGAAACGAGCCCTGGAATTAAGTCGGGCCTGTCCCCCTACAGGGGGATTTGCGACGAAAAATAAAAAATGCTCCCAAAATAATCAAAACATATTCCAACAATAGTCCGGAGATTTTTGTTTTGAGTAATGTTTGACCTTTTTGGGGTATTCTTGGGGTATTCTTTATTTTTCGTCGAACATCCCCCTGTAGGGGGACACGCCCGACATAAGCCAAACGCCCCCCGCCCGCCCCACCCCCGAGACGCGCCTTCGAGGCTCACCTCGCTGCGGGGCGTCGGGCCTGGGCACGGGGCCGGCGGCCACGTCTCGGATCCTCGGCGAGGGGGAGGTCGCCCTCGTCCTCGTCGTCGTCCTCGTCGTCGTCGTCGTCGTCCTCGTCGTCCTCGTCGTCGTCGTCGTCGTCGTCCTCGTCGTCGTCGTCCTCGTCCTCGTCGTCCTCGTCGTCGTCGTCGTCGTTGTCGTCGTCGTCGTCGACGTCGTCGTCGTGGGGGGGAACCCCAAAGTATGCCAAGAACAGCAAACAACGTTCTTAGAAACAAACCCAATGTGCGAAACCAAGACGGTCTCAGCCAGAAATGTTCTGAGACCATTCCGTGCAGACCAGACAAGGTCATCAGAGCATTCTTTCATTGCACCGGCCTTGCAGACGTGCTGCAGCGGATTTCTGCGTGGATTTTTGCCCGAAGCAGCGAGCGAAAAACGAAGTGAATCTCGCGTGGATTCCTTGTGGTCTTCATTCCTGGCCCCCCCCCCCCACACGAAAACACACGACATTCACCTCGAAATCCGGAACGAAATTCTCCAGGACACCCCGGGCCCACCCTATCGTTTCCGACCGACATCCCCTCTGCGATGCTGGCGCCATGAACTCTTCGGTGGACCTGCGCAGGCGAGCCAGGACGTTTCGCCACTGCTCGAAGTGGGGCCGGGCGGGGATGGCTCTGCGCAGGCCGGCTCCGCGCAGGGCGGCTGCGGGGCGCGCGAGGCCCGCCAGGTGGGAGGCCACTGCTGGGAGGTGCTCGGCAGAACGCCCACGGGCTGCTGAGCCCGATGACCCGCCAATCGGAAGAATAGGAGAAGATAAACGGCATAAGCATAAACTTTCAGCTCTCCGCGCGGATTTCCTGGATCTGCGCTGGGCCCCCTCCCTGGCGGCCCCGCTGGCGCCAGCGGGCGGCGCCAGCGGGGCCGCCAGGGGAGCCAACGCAGATCCGAGAAATCCGCGCGGAGGGCCGAACGTTCATGTTTATGGCGCTCTTTCTCCCTCGACAGAAGTACGTGGACACGTGAAGTAGGACGGCAGCCAAAGTAGGTCGGGCCCGGGCCCGCCCAGGAAATAGCAACAGAACAACAAAACACATCGATTCTTGAAATAGGAAGGCGCTTCAAGCTGATTGGGATCAGGGAGTCCAGGAGATCCTGTTTTCGGCGACTGGCGTGCACTTGTGGGTACCAGAACCAGTGCGGCGACAGACTAAGGCGGTGGCCTCGTAGTCCCCAGCGACCTCACCGCGCGGCCCGTCTCCGCACGGTCTTTTGGACCCTGGAGGCCCCAGTCGTCGGAGACATCCTCGGACAACGACCCAAGCAGCAAAACCGTGCGGTGGCCACGAATTCCCACTGGGCTTTTGTTCGGCCCTGCATGCCGAACAGCTATGCGCCGTACCATTCCTGGCCTGGGTCGAAGATGTACTTACGACGACTCGGGAGACGCCAGCGCGGTAGGGGGCACGCAGGTCGTCCGCGCGGAGCTGCTGGGATGTGGTCGTGAGAACGGTTAAGGGATATTAAACCGAACTGAGGGGCCACAAAGCCGGATTGAGCACGGCATTAAGCCGGAGTGTAATGGATTTACAGCGCACCAGGATTCCGCGGGATCAGGCCAACATCAGTCAGGACGGTTCTCGACCACGGATGCGGTCGGGGCGTTGAAGCCTGGGGACTGGGAAATGGATAGCGTGTCGCGCCAGAGCGCGGTGGGCCAGAGACAACGGAGCGACACGCCATCCAGCAGTTCCCGACCGTATATCAGCACCGATGCTGAACTTAACCTCCCAAGAGTTGCATCCTGACGCCAAGGATATAGGCCTTCTATATGGGGTCGGAAGATCGAGCCGAATCGGCGATGCATCGGCGATGCCTCAGGGATGCACCGGCGACGCATCGTCGACGTCGGCGATGCATCGGCGACGTCAACGTGAAACACATCGGGCCCCACATCGAGCCGCATCGGCGGTGCATCAACGAGGCGGCGCGAACCTTCGAACCCATCTGCTGGGACCCCATCTAAGAGGCCTAGATAAAGAGCCCGAAGACGCGCACAGCTGGATCCGCACGGCCAGTCATCGCGCCGCGAGGCAAGCTCACGACTGTGAGGAGGCATCCGGTAATCTTCGGCCCCCGGGGGGCCCCTGCCCGGCTCATTGGGGCCGTCCACGACGGCTGGGGCCGAGACGCCGGTCCCCGGGGAAGAGCTGGCGGCGCGCACAGATCGGCGGCGAGCGAGGGGGGGGGGAAGAGAGGAGCAGAAGGCCTTCTCGGAGGACTCGGAAGCCCCCTGGCCTTCCGAGGAGTGTTCGGAGCCTTCCCCGAAGATGGAGGAAAAAGAACTGTGCACATACACCGATTCTGGCCAGGCCCATCCTGAGCCCAGGATCGGTGCATACGCCCTCCTACCTTGGCCAGGAAGGCATATGCACCGATCCTGGGTCAAGGATGGGCCTTGCCAGGATCGGTGCATGTGCATAGTTCTCCTCGCCCGAGAGGACACAAACAGCTTCTCAGAAGGCGCGAGGGCCTCTGAGGAGTCCCGCCGCCTTCCGAGAAGGCCTCTTCCTTCTCACTCCCCCCCGCGCTCGCCGCGGAGCACGAAAGGGGCCCCGGGAGACACGAATACATCGACGCAATCTAACAGGCCTCCCCCCCTATTTGCCCATCTTCTCTGGGCGGTTGTCTTCCCCCCCCCACGCCTCATATGTTCCCCTATAAGATGACTTGTGGCTGTGTGCTTTTTTACCTTGGATGCTCGTTCTGGGGACCTTCCTGGAGCCACTCGCTCCACTCGTGCGTCGAAGCTGCGTCGAACGTCAGTCGAGTTGGGTCGACCCTGAGTCGAACCTGTGTCGAACTTGAGTCGAACCTGAGTCGAACTTGACTCGAACTCGAGTCGAACTGGGGTCGAACAGATCCGTTAGGTGGGCTCCAGGAAGGTCCCCGAAACGAGCATCGAAGCTGTGTGCTTTTTTCCCCCTCTTGAGAACAGGAGGGCGTGGCGCGAAGGGAGCGGTCTTCTGGGCAGGCGCGGGGGGCTCGTGATGGGCGGCCGGGGGTCCTCGGAGGAGCGGTCGCGCGCCTCTGAGAAGGCGCCCCTGGCTGCCCACTCCCCCGCCTGCTTACAGTCGGGGCCTTGACCTAAGGAACCCTAAGTAAGGAACGAGGCCTTTTTTTCCATAAGTTAAACTTCGATTTCCGATCGAAAACATAAGGAAAACCTGAGGCAAGCTTTGAAACACTTAAGGGACGCGGAGCCCCTCCCCAACGAAAAGGGTTCCTTCTTCAGGGCCCCGCCTGCTTCGGCTTCGTCAAGGGGCATAAGGACACACACACACACACACACACACACATAAATGCATACATATAAACATATTCCCCATAGTTTCCCATATTTTCTGGGGGATCGCCGATTCATTGTGTCTGTGTGTCTTTTTCCAACCTGACTTCGGTCGGGCCTGTTCCCCCTACAGGGGAATCTTGGGGCTAACAATAAAATTATCCCGGCAAAGCAACCTAACAGCGATGTGTAGAAGCATATCTGGAAGCATTCCCCTTAAGATTTAGGTGAGAATCCAGTTGTAGAATTCTGCTGTTCTCGCAGTCGCAGACTCAGCCTGCCTCGGCTTGCCTCGGCCTCGCCTCAGCCTGCCTCGGCCTCAGCCTCAGCCTCAGCCTGCCTCAGCCTCAGCCTGCATCAGCCTCAGCCTCAGCCTGCCTCAGCCGCAGCCTCAGCCTCAGCCTCAGCCTTGCCTCAGCCTCAGCCTCAGCCTCAGCCTCAGCCTCAGCCTCAGCCTGCCTCGGCCTCAGCCTCAGCCCTCAGCCTGCCTCAGCCTCAGCCTGCCTCAGCCTCAGCCTGCATCAGCCTCAGCCTCAGGCCTCAGCCTCAGCCTCAGCCTCAGCCTGCCTCCTCAGCTTCAGCCTCAGCCTCAGCCTCAGCCTGCCTCAGCCTCAGCCTCAGCCTCAGCCTCAGCCTCAGCCTCAGCCTCAGCCTGCATCAGCCTCAGCCCTGCCTCAGCCTCAGCCTCAGCCTGCCTCAGCCTCAGCCTCAGCCGCAACTTGCCTCAGCCTCAGCCACAGCCTCAGCCTCAGCCTGCCTCAGCTTCAGCCTCAGCCTCAGCCTGCCTGGGCTTGCCTCGGCCTCAGCCTCAGCCTGCCTCAGCCTCAGCCTGCCTCAGCCTCAGCCTCAGCCTCAGCCTCCTCAGCCTGCCTCAGCCTCAGCCTGCATCAGCCTCAGCCTCAGCCTGCCTCAGCCGCAGCTTGCCTCAGCCTCAGCTTCAGCCTCAGCCTCAGCCTGCCTCAGCTTCAGCCTCAGCCTCAGCCTGCCTCAGCCTGCCTCAGCCTCAGCCTCAGCCTGCCTCGGCCTCAGCCTCAGCCTCAGCCTGCCTCAGCCTCAGCGTCAGCCTCTCAGCCGCAGCCTGCATCAGCCTCAGCCTCGGCCTCAGCCTGCCTCAGGCTCAGTCTCAGCCTGCCTCAGCCTCAGCCTGCCTCAGCCTCAGCCTCACAGTTGGCTCCGGGCAATCAAAATGTAGCCTGGGAATGGTGTTATGGGAACACGAAGAACACGAAATGGCCTACAGTTGGCTCCGGGTATTCAAAATGTGGCCCGGGAATGGTGTTCTGGAACACGAAGAACACGAAGTGGCCTACAGTTGGCTCTGGGCATTCAAAATGTGACCGGGGAATGGTGTTCTGGGAACACGAAGAACACGAAGTGGCCTACAGTTGGCTCTGGGCATCCAAAATGTGGTCCGGAAATGATGTTCTGGGAACACGAAGAACACGAAGTGGCCTACGGTTGGCTCCGGGCATTCAAAATCATGCCCAGGAATGGAGTTCTGGGAACTCGAAGACCACGAAAGGCGTTACTATTTGCTTAAAACGAGTTCCCCGGCATCCCCCCGGATCCTGCCCAGATCCCCCTGGGGAGTCATGATGCTCTCTTTTGACCCTACTAGACACCTATCAGTCTTCGCTGTTAGGTAAAAATCCGCCGACCCTGTCGGCGTGTGGACCCCCTGTCGGCGTGCGCTCAGTCGACGCATCCGTTATCATCTTTCCCTGTGTCTCCGTCGCCCCCTTTCATTGCACCCTCCTCTTCAAGGCTGCCAGCGAGAGAAAAACGATGCAACGTCGCACCTAAGTCGAAGGGAAGCCCGTTCCCTTTGATCCCTCTCCCCCGGGCTCCCCCTCGAGGGGGAGCCCGGGGGGATCCCGGGGGGGGGGTCAGATACGCATCCGCCCCTGGGCGTCCTGGAGCCCCAAAAAGCGCCAAGACGCGCCAAGAGCAGTGCCAAAGAGGCTCCCAAGAAGGCCCCGAGACAGCCCCTTAAGAGGGCCCCGAGACGGTCCAAAAGGATCTCAAGACAGCCCAAGAATGCCCCAAGAGGGCCCCAAGCAGGCCCAAGAAGAGGACCACGAACCGACATTTCGAGGTTCCCGCCCCAAGAAGCCCGTGGAAGGCCCCAATTGGCCCGAAGAGGCCCCCAAGAGACCCCCAAGAGGCCCAACGGAGGCCACAACAGGCCCGAAACCATCCAAGCGGCCGTTCAACCACAACCCCAGCACGGTGGCGGGAAGGGCCGCAGGCCATAAGGCTCCCTGTCTGTCTCTGCTACGACTCCCTCGGCGCACATGGGGAACATCTCCTTCGCCTTCTCCTGCTCCCTTCCACCTTAATCCCCCTCCTCCTCCTCCTCCTCCTCCTCCTCCTCCTCGTATTCGTCGTCGTCGTCCTCAGGGTCGGCGGCACCAACTTTAAGGCCTTAGCATGACACCGGAGAAAAAAAATCAGATGTTTGTTGGGGCGATGGGCTGTAGGGCTATAAAGCTACAAGGTTATGAGGCTGTAGGGCTATAGGGCTATAGGGCTACTGGGCTATAAGACTATAGGGCTATAAGGCTGTAGAACTGTAGGGCTAAAGGGCTATAAGGCTATGGGGCTGTAGGGCTCTAGGGCTATAAGGCAATTGGGCTATAGGGCTATAGGGCTAGAGGGCTATAGGGCTATGGGGCTATAAAACTATAGGGCTATAGGGCTATATGTTATTGGGCTATTGGGCACCCCGGGCACCCGGGCACCCCGGGCACCCGGGCACCCGGGCCCGGCCACCGAAATCGACGACCAATCTCACCGGCCACCCGGGCACCCGGGCACCGCCGGGCACCCGGGCACCCGGGCCCGGCCACCGAAATCGGCGACCACCTCATGAACTTTTGATCCGCTAGGACCCCTACAGAGGCAAGCTCTGATTGGGGAAATACTCCAAAAATGCTCCCCAAATGGTCAAACATTGTGAACCAATCGTCCCCAGAATATATTTCACAAGTTTTGAATTTTCCTCCTGTAGAGGGACAGGCCCGACTTAAGCTTAGACGAAGGCCGCCTCCCGCGCGTCACCACATGAACGCACGCCGACAGCACACAGCAGGGCTCGAGCTGAACGGTTTTTTCGTGTTTGTTTCCTTCGTTATGTCTTTGGTCTGCCTTTGCTGGGAAAGTTGGAAACGGTCCACGGCATCGCCAAAGCACCGTTTAGCTCGAGCCCTGGCTCGTAGGGTCGAGACCTCCAGGCGTCTACGGCAGGAAACCAAGCACGGCTTCGGAGGTCTGTGTGGCTAAGGAAAGGAGGCCAACACTCGAGGACGTTGCCCCCTCCTCCTCCTCCTCCTCCTCCTCCTCCTCCTCCTCCCCCCCTCCCCCTCCTTCGCCTTCTCCTTCTCCCACTTCTCTCCTCTTCCTCACCCATCCTCTGTCCACAACCCTCTTTCTCGTTCTCCGCGTCCTCCAAATTCCTCCTCCTTGCGCGTCCCGAGAAAAAAGTCTGTTCAATGGTAAGGTCACTGTCGGTATTTGTCATTACAAGCTTGCTTGGCCGTTGGTGGGCTGGTCGTCAACCTCGTTCAGGGACCAGCCGCCCTCAAGGCTGTGTAGTCCACCACTATCCTCTTCCTCCTCGCTCCGCGTCGTCCTCCTAGGCCGATTCTGCGTTTCGAATACATTCTGGAAGACAACCATCGCGTGCTGAAAGCGCTCCGACTCCCGTTACTGGCGTGCCGACGAGGCAATGCTGCTCCCCGTCATGGGACCCCCCCGCGCTTATTGAGCAACTCGGATCGCTCATCATCTGTCCACTCTTTCTTGCCCTGCGCGTCGCATGCGACATGCGACGGACTGCTGTTCTCAATCTGCAAGCCCCGAGGGTCTCGACCCCTCCCCTGGATCCAATGTTGGTGGACCTGGGGCCAGACCCGCCCCCGAATAGACGGGGTCGGAGGACCGCGCCACATCGGCGATGCATAGGCGATGCATCGGAGACCTCAGGATGGAGACGATCGGCCTCCGAATCCATGACCCCAATCGTCCGAGAGACGTCCTAGGAGAACGAACCAAGTCCCAAAACCGTGCAGTGATCACGGATCCCCACTGACTCACCACACGGTGTGGGCAACGCGCCGCTTGGAGGTACCCGAATTTGGGCGGCCTGGATAAATGGAGGGAACACGCCGGGACTGGAGAGTGAATCCGCCCGAAGTCTGGGCGCTGAGAAGCCTTCTCAGAAGCCTCCGGGCCATCCTGAGAAGGGCCCTTCCTTCTGAGAAGCCCTCCCGCCTTCTCCGAAGGCCGCCCTCCCTCGCACCACCCCCGCACACGCGCCGCCAGAACGTCGTGTGTAGCCAGCTTCCCCGTGCAGTCCAGCCCCAGGATACGAACAGATCCTGCCAGGGGTGGTGCTGCTCTCAACCGGCAGTCTCAGCGGGGATGGCTGGCAAAACCCCTGCCACTGCTCATGGTCTAGATCCGATATTTTTTTGTCAGCAAGAAGTCCACACACTACCTCACAAGCCAACATGTCGCTCGCATCGCTGGGCCCATAACATGTGCCCGACGTCGGGAGGACAAAGGGTATGAACATCACAACTGGCACTACCTCTTTGCCAGGAGAGATTGGGGCACAGATCAATCGTCTATCAGGCTCCCCTGGGCGCAGACCGACTTTGACAACAATAAGAGGCCACATGCGAACCCTACCCCACCACCCCACGATTTTTGAGGGGGGAGGTGGGGTTCCGAAAGAAGTGATCCCCACCTCCCCCTTAGCAATCGTGGGGTGGTGGAGTAAGGTTCGCATGTGGCCTCCTAAAACAAACGAGCACACTCACCGCAAGCGTCAAACGAGGGCACCACCCCCGCAGCGGACAAATCGCAACACTCCATTCGGGGATCTTCTGACCCGGGTCAATCCAGACCCGGGTCAGTCAAGCCTTTCAGAATCCTGCAAGATCCTGCCCCCAAACCCGGGCCAATGCGAAGGATCCGGCAAGACCCCGCAGGATCCTGCACCCAAGCTGGGGTCAGTGCGACCCTGGCACCGCAGTGCGACGCTCTGGCTGACCCCCGTTTGCATTGACCCCCGTCTCGAGGCCCTCGATCCCTCCGCAGACAGACGTGCCCGACCTCCGCGCCCTCGCCGCCCGCAGTCGGGAGCGGCCAAGAGACGCTCTGGCTGACCCCCGTTTGCATTGACCCCCGTCTCGAGGCCCTCGATCCCTCCGCAGACAGACGTGCCCGACCTCCGCGCCCTCGCCGCCCGCAGTCGGGAGCGGCCAAGAGAGGGGCGTCCAAGAGGGGGGGGAGGGGTGCAGATCATGACCGGCGGCACGTGCGCGGCCCACCGGGGGGGGCCAGGGACGTAATGACCTAAGAAGAGGCGCCATGACATCCGAGGAAACATCATGGCCTCCGCCAGGACCCCCCCCCCCCCTATAGTCATCACCCCCCTCTTTGTCGCCCCCGTTTGCATTGACCCCCGCCTCCTCCTCCTCCTCCTCCTTCTTCTCCTCCTCCTCCCTCCTCCTCCTCCCTCCTCCTCCTCCTCCTCCTCCTCCTCCTCCTCCTCCTCCTCCTCCTCCTCCTCCTCCTCCTCCCTCCTCCTCCTCTCCTCCTCCTCCTCCTCCTCCTCCTCCTCCTCCTCCTCCTCCTCCTCCTCCTCAGGCAGACGTGCCCGGCCTCCGCGCCCTCGCCCCCCCGCAGCGCCCGGAGAGCCGAGCCCGCCCGGCGCGCAGCCTTCCGTCACCCTCGGGAGCACGAGCGGGCCGCCCGTCTTGCTGCAGCGGCGGCGGCCTCTGGGCTGCTGGGAGGTAAAAACGGCAGGATGGCTTGGTTGGCTTAGGTATCACCATACAAGTAAGATGGCGAGGTTGGCGGAGCAGGATGGTTTAGGTTTTCACCTCGCTCCAACACTGCATTGGCTCGGCATCTTACCTGGATGACGAGCGGGCCGCCCGTCTTGCTGCAGCGGCGGCGGCCTCTGGGCTGCCGGGAGCATGCCGCTGCAAAGCGGCCCTGGGACGCACCAGTCCGCCGACCCTGTCGGCGTGCGGAACGGGTTGCTCTTCCCGTCCGTGCCTCCTTCCCTTTCCCACCTTCTCCGTCTCCTTCTCGTTCGTCTCCCCCTCCTCCTCCTCCTCCTCCTTCTCCTCCTCCTCCTCCTTTCACGTTGTCCTTTAGCTCCTTTCTGTGATCACACATCCCGTCGCCATCGACGGTCAAAACCTTCAGGGTCGGCGGCACCGGCCGTAAGGCCTTCACAATAGATAGACTTAACTCTAAGGATTCCCCACAGTTCCCCATATGTCCTGGGTTTTCGTATGCCCCCCCACTTCCCATGTGTTCCTACATCTTCCCTAGGAGCCGACGATTCATGGTGTCTGCGTGTTTTGTTTCTCCCTCCTGATGCTGCTTTGCCGACCGCTCGCGCAACACGTGAGCGACGATATCCAAACGATCCTACGCGAGGAAAACATCGCGACCTCACGCCGCGGCTGGCGCGGGCCGCCAGCGTGGCACGCCGCGGGGGGATGAGGGGCGCCTGCGCGCGACCCCACGTGGTGGAAAGCTGATGCGCGAGTGCCCGAACAATCGACCCCATGATCTTCTGTCGCCCACGTGCTCGAGAACACGCACGCGCAAACACCCAACATAACAAGACTGCCGCCTCCTTCCGCTCACCCTCCGCTGACCTTCGCTTCGGCCTCCGCGTCATCTTCATTCAGAATAGCGGCCTGGTTGGGAAGATCCGCCAGGTCCCCCCATGGGAGCCGTCAAGCTGGGCGGATGAGGCTCCAGCAGCAACTGAGGAACTGCCTTTTCACTAGAGCAAAGCATGTTCCTTAGGAGCTCAGCTACTTGGCAACCGCATATGATTTGCCAGACACTTGATCTAGGTGGGGTTCTAATTGTCCGAAAGAGCGTGATCCACCGACGCTTTCCTGTAGGAATTTCCCCCCCCTCTTCCTCCGGAACCCGGGGTTTCCCCCCCCTCCGAAAATTCCCCCCCCCCCCCCCTTGCTGGACCCCCCCCCTTCCTCCGGCCCCCCCCCCCCCCGAACCCCCCACCCCCGACCCCCCCTGCGGAAAACGGGGGGGGGTCACTACCGGCCGGTTCGGACCCTCCGGAAAACCGCAGGGGGTCGCTACGGTTCGAACCCCTCGCCCCTCCCCCAGAAGACCATCTCGAGAGGGGTCACAACTACCGGTTCGAACCCCCCCGCCCCCCGGAAAATCGGGGAGGGGGTCACAGCTATCGGTTCGAACCCCCCCCCCGAAAATCGGGAGGGGGTCACAACCGGTTCGAACCCCCCCCTCGAAAACCGGGGGGGGTCACTACCGGTTCGAACCCCTCCCCCGCACCTTCGAAAACCAGGGGGGGGCACTACCGGTTCGACCCCCCCCCCACCCCACGCACACCGCGAGCAAACAACTCTGGGTCTCTACCACCGTCCGCACCACATCCCCCACTGCTGTCCCCAGCACCACTGTCCTCACCACCAGTGTCCCCGCTGTTCCCACCACCGTCACCACTGTCCTCACCAGTGCCCCCACCACTGTCGCATTGTCCCCACTGTCCCCACCGCTGTTCCCACCACGGTTCCACTCTCCCCACTTTCTCCACGGCCCCAACCACTGCCCCACTGTCCCCACTGTCCCCGCCGCTGTCTCACTGAGCTGCCCCACTGTTCCCACCACTGTCCCCATTTTCCCAACCACTGTCACTACTGTACCTCTGTCCCATTATTCCACCGCCGTCCTCGCCACCGCCCTCACCATTGCCACCACCACCACTGTACCCTCCACTGTCCCACGGTTTCCACCACATTCCCACTGTCCCCACACCACTGTCCCCACCACCACCGTCTCCACTGTCCCACTGTCCCCACGGTTCCCACCATTGTCCCCGCTGTCCCCACCAGTGCCCCCACCAGTGTCTCACTGTCCCCACTCTTCCCGCCATTGTCCCACCACGGTCCCACTCTCCCCACTTTCCCCACGGTCCCCACCACAGTCCCACAGCCCCCACTGTTCCCACCACTGTCCCACTGTCCCCGCCGCTGTCCCACTGTGCTGCCCCACCGTCCCCACTGTCCCCATAACTTAACTGTCCGACTGTCCCCACTGTCCCAACAACTTTCCCCACTGTACTACTGTCCCACCACTGTCCTCACCACCGCCTTCACCACTGTCCCCACCACTACCGTCCCCACCACTGTCCCATCCCCACCACTATCCCAGTGTCCACACCACTATCGAGCTGTCCCCTCACCACTGTTCCCATCACCACCGTCCCCACCACTGTCCGCACCACTGCCCCACTGTCCCCGCACCAGTGTCCCCACCACCACCACCGTTCCCACCACATCCCCACCAGTCTCCAACTGTCCCGAGGAGCGGGCATCGTTTGTCGGCGGCGACGGGGGTGGTGGGGAGGGGTTCAAACCGGTAGTGACCCCCTCCGGTTTTCGAGAGGGGGGAGGTTCGAACCCGTAAAGACCCCCCCCTTGGTTCTCAAGGGGGGGGGTTCGAACCGGTAATGACCCCCCTCCTTTTCATGATGGACTGGGGGGGGAGGGGGGTCGAACCGGTAATGACCCCTCCTGGTTTTCGAGGGGGGGGGGACGGGTTAGGAACCCCCAGTGAACCCCCCTGGTTTTCCGCCAGCAGCGGTAGAACACGCTCTTTCAAAGGTACGAGAACGCGCGCGAACACGGCCCTCCACCAGCTACTCCCCCTGCCGAGCCACGCCTCCTCAGCTCATGGTTGCCCTGAGACGCGTAGAGTACGATGGATCCGCAATGCCAGCCAGGGCTATGACCTTGTGGAAACAATCGAGACGAGCTCTCGAGAGACGATGCATAGCAAAAATAAGAGGACCCACGCTCTCGAGACCACGATCCCCTGTGGAGAAAACACGTTCGCCGGCGTGGACCCCAAACAATGAGATGTTGCACGGTGGATGTGTCAGGTATGCATTGTGGTCTATGTGGTTTGATCTCTGCGTGAGCTGTGAGATGTAAGCTATGTGGTGCATTCTGAATGGTGCCATCAATGAAATGTGAGATATGCGGTGTAATATATACTGTGAACTTACGTGTATACGCATGTATGCATCATGTATGTCTGCATGTGTGTTTGCATGCATGCATGTATGTAAGTCCCACCAGCCCTCTGGGCGTCGGTGGTTTAACGAGTTTCCTCTTCCACCCCTCCCTCTTCCCCTTCGGGGAGGGGTTTACCCCTCCCCCTACCCCCTCCCCACTGACCTGGACAGGGGGTTCCGCGGCGCGCCGGAGCGCCCAAGATCGACCCCTGGGAGGGCTTAAATTCGACACCCCTCACGAGGATCGTGGCTCCTGAGGGGGGGACTGTAATTAGGGAACCCCCCTTCGTTGATCGATCTCCTCCAAGATGGCTCCGAGGCCCCCCAAGAGGCCCCCAGGAGGCCCCCAAGAGACCCCCAAGAGGCCCCAAGAGACCCCCCAGAGGCACCCAAGAAGCGCCCAGGAGGCCCCAAGAAGCGCCCAGGAGGCCCCCAAAGGCCCCAAGATGGCCCCAAGAGGCCCCAAGAGGCCCCCAGGAGGCCCCAAAGAGGATCCCGAACGGCCCACAGAGGCCCCCCCGAGGCACCCAAGACGCCGAAAAGCCCCTCAGGACGACCCTCTACTCGCCTGGGCGTCGTTTCTGGACGGGCTGGTGGGGATACGCGAAGCGTCTAGAATGTGATTACATGTATGTAGATTTGTCAACGTGTAGGCATGTATGCATGTATCTATGAATTTGTGTATACTTGTATGTATGTATGTATGTAACTACAAATGTATGTGCGTTTGTGTGTACGTGTGTATGTTTGTATGTACGTATGCATGTATGTTTGTGTGGATGGATGCACGGATGCATGTATGCATGCGTGTATGTATGGATCTAAGTGTGTGTTTGCATGCGTGTATGTATGCATGTATGCCTGCATGTATGCATACATGTATGTATGTATATATGTTTGTGCATACATACATGCACATATATGTGTATTTAGGTCTGCGTGTATGCATGTTTGTATGTACGCATGCAGGCAGGCCAGCAGGCATGTAGGTATGTACTTATGTATGGGTGTATGTATGTAGGTAGGTAGGTAGGTCGGTGGGTAGGTCGGTGTGTATATGTACATGCAGTGTATGAGCAATGCGTGTGAACTAAATGGTGCCCCGCATGTGGTGCAATACAGGCAGTGCGGTCCATGTGATGTGAGCTATGTTGTGCAACCTCTGTGGTGCAATATCTGTCGTTCGAGCTGTGACCTGTGAGATGAGCGGTGTATGCTATGCTTGGCGGCGGCGGCGGGGGGAAAGGAGAAGGGGCGGTCCTTCTCGGAAAGCTCAGGAATCCTCCGCCCTTCTGAGAAATGTTCCAAACCTTTCACGGAAACACAGGAAACCTCTCGGAAAGGCGGAGGGCTTCTGAGAAGCCCCGCTGCCGTCTGAGAGGGTCTTCTCCTTCTCGCCCCCCCCCACCTCGCTCGCGGCCGATATGTGGTGCATTGTATGTGGTACGAGCTGCGAAATGTAAACGATGTGGTGCTACGCACGGTGCGCCCACAAGGTAGCCTGGGGCGGCGACGTTCGATCTAGCTCCCTTGGAGGTTATAGATGTACGGATACAGTTTTGATATGCTATGTTTGTGCGTGTCCAGGTCATGGATCGCCTGATATGTTATACACGTCTACTTCTGTGGTAGTATCAAACTGTGCTCGCATTTGCACAAATGCTGACTGTCCCTGCAATATGGTATGGCACTCGGTGCTGAATACATACAGACGTGAGAACAGACAACCTCCTAACAGAATCGGGAAATTGTCTCCCTATGGCATGCTGGTGCTGTACTGGTGTGTACAATGTTGTTGGCTGTTCTAAAACTCTGGCATTGTGCTCTTCCGAAGGTAAAGCGTTCAAGGCATAGTCGGCCGCACCTGCTTATTCACAGTTCTACGATATCCCAGTATGCTTCATGTATGGTGTGTGAATTGTGTTTAGTGATTGGCGTGGTGTGTTATGCGATGTGGTTGGTAACCTTCTGCTCTCTCACAGTGTGCTCACACATAGTCGAATGTCATGTCGTGGTCGTACATCGTATATGTTTCGTTGCGCTATGGCGTGTTCCAATACACTAAGATGGTCATGCTAGAATGTTGTTATGCCCTAGCCTCTTGTCGTATACTCGTTGCCGAGGTGGTTGCAGTGGCAGGGCCAATAACACTGAGTCCTGCTATGTTTCTACTGTGCAATACTTCAGTATGCCACGATGTGTCAAAGTATGCGTTGGTGTGTTAGGGTAGTTATGCTTGGATATGTGATGACGCCTTATTTGATTGTATGAAACTGTATGCTATTTTCTGATGTCTTCCGATATGGTCTGCTCATTACAGTCTGGTGAAACGTGGCATGGTATGAGCTACTTAAGCGATCAGGAAATACACTGTATGCTCTAGTATACGCGTTGTCGTAGTGAAAACATTGCTAGAACAACTGTCTGATGTTGTACGTTGCCTGCTATGCTGTCTTGGGTAATGTCCTGTTCTGTCACCGTATGGTGTCTTGTTATGGTATGTTATAGTATGTGATGCTGTGCGTTCGTATGTTCGATTCGGTCATGATCTGCTCGGTCATGCAATGCTATGGTCGGGCATGCTGTGATATCCCATGCGCTGTCGGTTATACAATAGATGTGTCCACTGCTATGTTTTTGATACGTTCCTGCGAAGATGTTTTCTTCTGGTTGTGCGACAATATACCCGTTGACGTAATGGTAGCAGGACGCAAATGGTGTGTGATGGTGCGCTTGTGTATGGTGTACTATTGTATGGTTCACCCTGGCAGAGTATGCTTTGTTATGCTGTGATGTGATCTGTCGTGTGAATATTCATGTTGCCCGATGATATGGCAAGTATGATGTGTTGTGTTGTGATATGGCAATTTGTCTGTGGTATGTTATGTTCTACTCTGCGATGCTCTCATTTTGAATAGTATGTATGTTATGATGGACGTGTCCGCTTTTGCTGTGCACTACTGGTACATATTCGTCGTGCTTCTTTGTACATGCGTCGTGACGCCTGGACGGCGTGACGCCTCCCTCTCGGTGCTGCCTGGTATGCAAGGTGTCGTCATTTGTCCAGAACGCGAGGCGGGACACTCAGGGATCACCGGGATCCTGTGGGGCCAGGCGTCTGGCGACCGCGGTCTGGTGTCGCCGTTCGTCAGAAACCTTTAGGCGGGACACTCAGGGATCACTAAAATCCTGTGGTGCCTGGCGATCGCAGTATGCAAGGTCGGCAGACGGGAGCTCCTTCCCTAGAACCCAGCAGCCCAAATCTGTCGGGTGGGAAACAAGTTTCGCCGCGCCCTTGAGGCAACGATCCCTTGTGAAAGCGTCGGGCCCTCGCTCCCGAAACCACGGTCCCTCGGAGAAGCAACCGATGCGCGCGCTCGAGGCCACGACTCTGGCAACAGATGCAGACCCGGGCCCCAGGGGCCTCGACGCATCGCGATGCGAGAAGCTGGATCCGCGCTCCCCCAGGTCCAGGACCCCTGGTCCCCCCGCCCAAAGGAAGATCGAGTACGGGATCGACTACAGAACCGATTTGCCCCAAGATTGGTTCTCTCCCCGGATCCAAGAAACAAGCGTTCGTAGAATGTTCGCAGAGCGAACATGTTACGCTTCACCCATGGACTCGGTGGATTCGACGAGCAGATCAGTTTTGGGGTAAGTCAACTCTGTAGCCGATCCCCTACTCGAAAGGGTCCGCGCTCCCGAGGGCACGATCCCTCGAATCAAAACGTCGGCCAACCGGCTAGCCTTAGGTCCTGCATGTCCTACAGGCGGCTTTCGGAGGCAACATGAGAAATGATACAACAAGTAATCAACAATAGTCGAACGTAGAAACAATACTCGTTCCCAAATAATTGTTGGATTATTTGAACTTTCCGTCTGTAGAAGGACATGCCGCATGCCCGCTTCAAGGCTAGCCGACTCCATCCGGACCCCGAGCCATTCAGCCGAGCTGCCAGCCTGCCAACCAATCAGCCTACCTGGATCCCTCCAACCACTTTCCAAGCCGTGCCCCACCTGGGCGAAGAGGGCTCCCCCCGAAGGCCAACTGCCGCGGCTCCCACGCCTCTGATCGGAGAAGGCGGCTGCACGGGCTCTCCGGCTCGGACCAAATCCAAGCAAACATAGGGAACCGAACTCTGTGCACCGACGCTTTTGTCCGGCCGTGCATTGAAAGTGGCGCAAGGAAAGCGGAACCTGGTGTATGCGGGATCGATCCTGGTGTATACATGTTCCGTTGCTTCCCCGAGAAAGCGTGGACAAAAAGGTACACGTACACGAGCTCACCCCGACGTCGTCCCTGACCCACAACAAGTCCTGGGATTTATTTTCCAAACTTTCCGACAATTCGTTCAAAAACGGTGCACGGACCCGTCCTTGGGTGCATTCTCGCCCGTTTTTTCGACGTGGACCCAGCCATGGCGACGAGAAGCCTCCAGAGGGCCCAAAAAGGAAGAGCAGCACGGAGGACGGGCTCTCCCGCCTTGACCAGATGCGCTCAAAAACGGTGCCCTGATCCCTCCTTGGGTCCATTCCCATCGGCGCTTCTTTTTTTTTCCCCCCGCCAGGCGACGATGACACCCTGATTCCCGAGCACTGCAGATCACCACAGCGAGGCTGCGCCACCACGTGCAGCGGAGAAGCGTCAGTCTAGCTAGAGAGGAAAACAACGGAGAGAAGAGGAGAAGGAGGAGGAGGAGGAGGATTTTGCGGGCCATTCCCATTAGCTCTTCGACGCGGATCCGGCCATGGCGACGAGAAGCCTCCGGGAGGCCCAGAAAGGTTGCACGGCACGAGGGATGGGCCGCCGTTGTCTCGACGGGCCCCTGTCCGATGCCGGGAGCGGACGTGGGCGGCGCGCGCCCGGGGGGCAGTTTGGGGGGGGGGGGGGGGCTTCTTAGGAGGCCGCCTCTTAGAACGCGCCGACCGTTCGGCGGTGGACAAGCCTCCCTTTGATAAAGCTCCCCTTAGTGAAAGCGGCCCGGGACCGAGACCGACGGACCTGGGCCCGCAACAACGACGGCCGCGACGCCCTCTCGCGAACCAAGAACGGCCAATTCCTCAATCGACGTGTCAGGGTAGGAGGTTGTCCACCCCCCAACCTTACATCTTCAGACAAGGGCCGCGCCTTCTAAGAGGCAAGGTGCTTTCTACGAAGTCTCCCACCTCCCCTTCCTGTGAGGTCGGGCACGTCCTCCTACGGGCAGATTTGGGACGAACGCTGCAACATATCACCAAGATGCTCAAACACAACCAAACATAGTCAAACAATCGTCCCCATCTTATTTACTATGTTTAGATATTTCTCCTGTAGAAAGACATGCCCGACTTACCCCCCCCCCCCCCTCTCTGCGCGTGGCCGAGGAGCGGGAGGTGAGAGCTTCACTCATCCAAGCAAGCTGCGCTTCCCCCCCTGGCGGCGGCGCACCGCCGTCGTACTCTGGCGTCGTGCACCGGGAGTTCAGCCAGGGGTCTCCTCCCCGCCGTGTACCCCGTCATGGGGGAAGCCCCGACATACCCGCGCTATTAGGGAGCCCACAAAGGACGTACGCGCCCAACTATGTACATGAACACGGCCCCTCGATCCGCGAGACCGGCCGCGTTATACGAACATTTGCGCAATGCGTACTCTCGAAACCAGCGTGGATTCATGTACATGTACGTCCTTTATCGTTCCAATGTTAACGGATTCCCTTCGGGGATCATCCGGTTAAATCGGAACGATACAGAGAAGATTAGCATGGCCCCTGCGCAAGGATGACACGCACAAATCGAGAAGTGTATACATACCCGCGCTATGGAAACAACAACCACGACGGAAAGCTTTTGATCGCTCTCGGACATGCCGCACGGGCAGGCGAAGCGCACGCTCCCCGCGGCGAGCTCGACTGCCCCCGCGCCCAGGCCAAGGAGCCTCCAGCAACAGAGGTCAACAAAAATCCAGAACTTCCGTCGATAGCCCCCAGCGCGCCGGAATTACTCCTCTAGCTTCGCCGCTAACGCTCTTAGGGAAACTCTACGAGTCACTATCCACATTGTCCGCCCGGGCCGGCTCGGCCAGCTAGCTGCATCCCGCCGTTCCTCCGGGACAACGCCACGCCTGGGACGGCAGCGGCTGCCGCCTCCGCCTAGGCGCACGTGCTTGCGTGCTCCACGATGCAGCGATGCAGCGATACAAGAGGTCAAGCCGAGCAGAACGCACAGAGGCACGAGCACAGCTCAAGGCCGACCTGGCAGATAGATACAAGAGGTCAAGCCGAGCAGAACGCACAGAGGCACGAGCACAGCTCAAGGCCGACCTGGCAGATGGGGATGAAGAAGGGAGAAAGAGAAACAGAGGGTGGAAGGGAAATTGCAATCTCCCTCCATTCCCAAAGTCCGGGGCGCTGCCGCGGCGCCTCCCTGGCTGCGCGCTCGCGGGCAAGATTCGTATCCATGTCCAGTGCCTCTTGGACTTTTTTGGAGGCGGCGCCACAAGGCCGAGGCGCACCGGACATGGATAAAAATCGAGCCTCTGGGGGGCACATTCATCCATATCCAGTGCGCCTCGGGTTTCTTGGGAAGGGAGCCCGAAACTCCATACTGCAGTGGATATGGACAGAAAAATTGCCCGCAGCGCTCTCCGCGAGGCACCCATCGAAGACGCGGCCGCGCTGGACGGCGAGGCCAGGCCGAGGAGCCTGCGGGCAGCAGCGCTGGGAGCCCCTGAAGCCTCGCTGCGGGCGCACGGCCGTGGAGGCGCGGAGCGGTGCACCGGGCACCCTGCACCACCAAAGTCACACGGGCGCCGTTAACCGGTGTACCACCACCGTCGGGCTTGATAAGAGTACTTGAACGCCAAACGCAAGGATTCCGGGAACGCTCATGGGGCTTCCCGCATGACGTTTGCAGGGGCCCTGGACGTGCTGCTGGGAGTCCAGACTTACTTCAAACGATGGCCCCATGGGGCCGTCCTGGGACTCTCTGGTGGGCCTCTTGGGCACCAACAGGCACAAGTCCTTGATGTACAGTTTGCCCGGGTGGTTTTCGCGTAATCGCCTTGTCGGCCGCGGTCGTCCAAGACGGCCCAGGACCCCCCAATCGGGTATCTGCTGACCCAGGTCAATGCAAATCCGGATCAGTCAGACTTTGCAGGGTCCTGCAAGCTTCAAAGTGATCCTGCAGGATCCTGTGCGCAGGCCCGGGTCAATTGCTCCCCAGGATCCTGCAAGAGCCAACACTCTGGCCGACCCTCCTTTGAATTGACCCCCGTCTCAAGGTTCTCAGCCCAAGAAAAGGGAGAGCCTCGACCGAGCCGGCAAGGCCAAGAGGGTCCCGAGGGCGAACTCGAAATGCCATTTGGAGACAACCCCAACCAGAGAGGTCCCCAGAGACAGTCACCAGGCCCCCAAGAGGCCTCCAAGACGAGAGGCTCCCAGAGAACGCTCCACGAGGCCCCCAAGACGGCCCCAAGGAGGCCCCCAAGTGGCATCCAAGAGGTCTCCTGTCCACGACACAGGCGCGGTGGCGGGATGTGCCCGAGGCCAGTGGGCACAAAGAGACAAACATCGAGCGAGACAACTTGCAGACATTGCAAATGACGATGAGCTGAACATTGAGCAAAGCGTTCCAAGGACAATGCTGACCATGCACCATCCAAGCAACAAACATGAACCGTGTGGGAGCAAAACCATACATCAAGACAGACCCGGGTTGTACCAGACTGAAAAGAAAGGTGCGAGATATGGCGGAGAAGAACAACGTCTCCCCTGACAATCCCTCCCCTCCTTCTGTGCCATACTCCGAGTGGTTCGACGGCGACTGCAACGGCCTGGGCGCAGCGCTAGCACAGCTGCTTTGGCTGGCGGGCGATGGCGAGCGCGCGAAAGCGCGTGGAATCACCGTACAATCACGCTCAGAAAGTATCCTCCTCCGCCTCCTTCCTGCTCCTCGCGGTGGCCGCACAGTGTGTCTCGCCCCTGCCTGCACTCATCTCTAGCTCCTCGCCTGCCACAGACGAAGCGCTCCAAAATGGTCCCAAACTGAAAAATGGCCGCGGCCCTGAACTACGGGGCCGGGAAGGAGAGAGAGAGAGAGAGGGAGAGGGAGGGAGGGAGAGAGCGAGAGAGAGGAGAGAACATCAGGGGGCTGCGCTGCGGCCGCTGCCCCGTTCGGGCCTGGTTGCCGCCTGGGTGCCGTGGACTGCCCCCGCCCCCGCACCCCCAAGAGAAAGAGAGAGAGAGAGAGTTGGCGTGGGAAGGAGGCAAAAGAGACAAGGAGAGAAAGAGAGAGAGAGAGAGAGAGAGAAAAAGACATAGAAAGAGAGAGAGCCAGAGAGAGACAGAGAAAGAGAGGGAGAGAGAGAGAGAGACAATGATAAAACACTAACTATTATTACATGCGAGTCGGCGTTCGGCGACCCCCGACCCCGTCTCCCATGCGAAATACCCGATGCGGTGCCGTGTCTGCATCCTTTGGCCACCTATGTCCCATACCTCGAGCATATGATTTGTTCATAGAGTTCTGGTGGGTCGGTGGGTCAGAACGCAATCGCAGCAATGACAGCGAGAGGGAAAGGAGGGAACTGGGAATGGAGATTCGACACGGTTCGAGCAAGCCGATCGCAGCCAAGTTGCAGCCGCAGGACGCACGCTGGACCTGGACCTCACATTAGGCAAAAATGTTTGCGACCGGGAGCATTCGACTTTCCACGCTCCCTCCAATTCTGGACCTCCCCCCCCCCACTGGCCAGCTCGAAACGCGTCCCGCGGAATCAATGGTTCTGTTTGTGTGGCGGGTTGGGCTGCTAATGTTCAGATGTCTGATGAGGCGCGCACGTGCTTGATAATACATTAGGCATGCGATGCACGTGTAGTCCTGCACGAGCGGTCGCGTGATGCTCCTTAAGCCATGCTTGGCACCTCTTCGGCAAACGAACGCGCGCGGTGTGCCGAAAACTGCGACACAGTCGTGGCTGTTGTGCAAACGCCTTTCGTCGCGACTGGACTGGCCACCCCCTGCACGAGGAGGAGGAGGAGGAGGAGGAGGAGGAGGAGGATAGCCATGCCAAGCGAAGTCCGTCATAAGTAGAGCTGCCCAGTGGTATGTCCACGGGGCTGGGCCGCTGTCTTTGCCAAGACCTGCTGGTCGCTATAGCACTTGTCGTCGCCCTTTTTGGTTGGAATGCCCGCTACTACCCGATATGCCATCACGCCATGCTCCTCCTCCTCCTCCTCCTCCTCCTCCTCCTCCTCCACCTCCTCCATGCCTTCTCCTCCACCTCCTCCTCCTCCTTCTCCTCCTCCTCCTCCTCCTCCTCCTCCTCCTCTCCTCCTCCTCCTCCTTCTCCTCCTCTGCCATGCTGCTCAAGTTGCGCGTCACCAGTTTGTCAAAGGTTAACCATGGTGCTGCGTTGTGCAAGGCTGCGCTCATCATGACTGTGTCGTTGATCGTGAGTCTCGCACCGGTGTCGATGATGGAGCTGGCGAACACCCGCTTGCGCATGCTTCTGATCTCGGATCTCAGGACACACTCCCGCACGAAAAGTTCTGGCATAATAGTTCCAGTAGCTGGATGAATGCATCCCAGATGTGAGAGTGTCCGAACCACGTGGGCCTTCACCTCTCCTTGCCTATCTGAGTCAACCTTAAAGGTTCCTTCATTGGTACGCCAAAAGTCCCGTCGTGCTGCAAGTGCGCTAAGCCCTCTGAACTGGATGATCGCCATTGTTCTGCTTCCATGTTGAGCCTCAGGCCAGAACCAATGAAGGGCCGTCTTGTCGACGATGCGGTCTACGGTGTCCAGGACGGGGCACAAGCCATCATCAGCGTAGATGGTTTCGGTCAGGTCGATTTGCTTGGTGTCATGCGTGCTGCATGCTACCTTTCTTTCGCACAAGCCATCCAAATTGATGGTCCCACCCTATTGACGCAAGCTGTGCTGCACCTTCTTCACGCGCTCTGCCATTAGAGAACCAAACATAGATCGCCGTATCGGAGTCCTGGCATCGACCCACACTTCGTACGTGTACCGTCGTCGCGATCGGCAGATGCGAACCATGTAACCGCAGGAGCTCTGCTACTGCAGTAGCCAAGTGTTGGTTGCTGTCGGTGCTCTGCGCGATGTCTGGTTGCCGCAGTTGCTCCGCTGGCCGTGCGCACGACTCTGGCCAAAGTCCGAGACGCTGTAGTAACGTGGCGACGGCGTCATCGCGAGTGTCCAAGTCCACCACGAGCTGCCGTGGTAAGCTGTGAAAAGGTCCCGACGATGTCCACGAAGACAAGGGGGATGGAGAGGGAAAAGGAGGGGGAGAACAACAAGCGCGTTCCAACCTCTCTCCTCCTCCTCCTCCTCCTCCTCCTCCTCCTCCTCCTGTGATCTGGGCATGAGCGTTCTGACCCTCAAAAGTGAAGCCACCAGCCGCGTAGTGAACGGAGGCGGCGGTCAGTTCGAACGGCACACAACGCCACCATATATAGCATATATCACAGTTTCAGGATCGCATATCGTCGTTTCCTGGCGAACGAAAACATCAAACGCAAGCTTTCGAAAATCTATCATTCATGATTCTGGAATCCTGAAAACGGTGAATAGTAATATTGGGAATTGCGTGATTCAAGTTTTACCAGCACCGCTGGTTGAAAATGCACCTCCTCGTATCAATGGTTACCACGTTTCAAGGCTCTGGGAGCAGTGAGATCATGCGCTCGGACACCCGCTTTAGAGGGTTCGGATTCGTCATCCTAGCCATTTTGGCACAGGGGTTTCGCTCCGATGGAGCCGAGCAGATGGAGAACCATCTAGTGCTGCTCGCATGGCGCCACTCCGTGCGGCAGCGCTTCACGCGCCTGGGGCTGAAGCCCGTGGTGGAGCATGGGATCCTTCTCCATTCCTCGTCGTCCTCGTCCTCGTCCTCGTCCTCGTCGTCGTCGCCATCGCAAGGTGGCAGCGCTGGGCCTGGCCCTGGACCGCCGCAGCGCCGGCGTCCTCAAGGCTGCGCTGGCGAAGTACGCCACTCAGTTCGAGGCCCTCTCTTCCCCCTCCCCTTGTTCATTCCCCTCCTCCTCCTCCTCCTCATCCTCCTCCTCCTTCTCCTCCTCCTCCTCCTCCTCCTCCTCGTCCTCCTCCTCCTCTTCCTCCTCCTCCTCCTCTTCCTCCTCCTCCTCCTTTTCCTCCTGTTCGTCCTCTTCTCGTCCCTTCTTCTCCTCCTTTTCGTCGTGCTCCTCCTCCTCCCCTCTCCCCTTCTCAGCTTCCTCCTCTTCCTCTTCTTTCTCGTCCTCCCACGGTGGGCGACGGCGACGACTACTCCGTCGACGTGCTGGGGTGCATCATCGATGCCTTCGGCGTCGTGGGCCTCAACTGGGCCGCGGTCCGGGGAGCGAGATAAGAGAGGGAGAATGAGAGGGGGAGAGAGCCTCGGAGAGAGAGAGAGAGAGAGAGAGAGGGAGAGAGGGAGAGAGGGAGAGAGAGAGGGAGAGAGAAAAGAGAGAGAGAGAGAGAAGGGAGGGAGAGAAGGTAGAGGAGGAAGAGGAAGAGGCAAAAGAAGGAGGGGGAGGAGGAGAGGCGAGGAGAGGAGAGGAGCAGGTGGAAGGGGAGGAGGAGGAGTCCAGGAGGATGAGGAGGAGGAGGAGGAGTGAGGCACTCAGAGTGAGGAAGAGGAGGAGGAGGAGGACGAGGAGGAGGCGGAGGAGGAGGAGGAGGAGGAGGAGGAGGAGGAGGAGGCTGAGGGGGAGGAGGAGGAGGAACGAGGAGGAGGAGGAACGAGGAGGACGAGGCGTGACGAGGAGGAGGAGGTCCAGTGGAAGAGGTAAGGGGAAAAAAGGGGGTCGGAATGACGCCAGCCGCCCAGGTCAAGGCGCGGATCACCGCCGTCTTCACCTCGGGCGCGCTGGACATCGAGGACCGCGTCCTGGCGGGGGAGGTGGGGGACGCCGCGATGGAGGTCGATGATGGTGAGATGGCGTTCGCAGAGGATGTGCCAGTGGTGTCGGCGACATCTTCGGCGATCGTGCCAGCCAGCCAGGCCCGTCGCCCAGTGCGTGCTGCTTCTGCTGACGCTCGTGTGCTCGACACTTTGTCGAAGGAGCAACTCGTGTCTCTCGTGCTGCAGCACAGTTCGAGGGCTAGACGAGCCGATCGCATCTTCAGATCAGCCAAAGCAAGCACCCAACAACTCAGACGATTCAGAGCCAGAAATAAGCAGCTGACAAAAAAAAACCAACGTCTGACATCCGAGGTGAAAGCATTGAAACTCCATCAGGGATTGAAAAAAGGGAAGAAAGGTGGCTGGTTTACAACGCGCGGTGGCTTCTCTATTTCGTTGAGGAGAGCGCTTTCGGGGACATCCGCCTCCGCGATGGGTTTGTGTGTCGGCCTGGATGTACATCAGACGACGCTCACAAGGCCCTGAGGGGCCCCTCCTCCTCTCCCCCTCCTTGTTTTCCGATCCCTGGTACCCTGGCCCTGGAACCTGGAAGCTCCTCCTCCTCCTCCTCATCCTTCTCCTCCTCCTCCTCCTCCTCCTCCTCCTCCTCCTCCTCCCTCTCCTTAGCCTCTCCTTCCCCGCTCCTCAGCCTGACTCTCCTCCTCCTCCTCCTCCTCCTCCTCCTCCTCTCATCCAGTCTCTTCTCCTACTCCTCCTGTAAGGTGGGAGATTCGTCTGCGGGCTGCTTTGCTGAGCAGGGCCAGGTTCTGGTACAAAGTATGCGACGCGTCCTTGAAAGCTTCGGACCCCGATGACCCCGTCGACAAACCCTACACCAAGTTTGCAGTGCACTGTGTCCGCTCGGATTCCAGCAACACGAAAGTTTGGCAAGAGTGTTCGATAAATGTCACGGAATTGGAGAGCATGTACGCATTGGAGCCGATACATGACGACACAGTGTACGCGAGTGTTCTTGAGAATGTAGACCGCCTGACAGTTCTCGGCCCTCTTCTCTCTTGTGGCGGGAAGAGTATGTTTCACACGCATTCTCTGATCGACAAGCAGGTGGATGCGACTGGGGCGGAGGGGTTGAAGCGGCTGTCTCCTCCTGGCGGTCTGCTGCCGCTCGAGAGCGGCGCGCCCTTGCCCCTCGAGGACGCGCCGCCTCCGGAGCCGGAGCCGGAGTCCTCGGGGCCGCCGCTTGATGGCGCAATTGCAGTGGCTGGGCCAGATGGCCAGCAGGTGGCAAGCCAATTCAACCCCACTTTCGCCCCGGCCCCGCCCCTTCTACTACTCTATCTTCCCTGCCTCCATCCCTCCTCCGCTGTTCTTCTCATCCCCCTCCGCTGCTCTTCTTCTCATCCCTAGGTCCCCCCCCTCGGCCGCCTAGCTGGCACCGCCCGCCCCCCTCCTCGCGAGGAGGGGGGCGTGGAAGGAGGCGAGGGAGAGGGGAGGAGGTTTTTTTTCCAGGGATCCGCGCATAGGTGTCTCCTGCATCTCCGCCTACGCCGAACACTCACATCCAACTGTGGCTTCTATGTTCCGATGCTGGGTCCGACGTCAAGGCGGCCAGAAAGCTTTTCGCTTTAGATAAGCAGCGCGATGTGCACACTTGGGTTTTCGAGTGCGATTGCTTCGCCCACGTGTATCAGTTGATCGTTCTTGCCAGTCTCAAAACACGTGACAAGTGCTTGGTCAGCTGGACAAACGACGACGATGGACAGAATGGTTTCAAATATTTTTCTACTCTCGCCAAAGTTATGCACTTGTGGCGAGACCAAGCCAGAACCATATTCGCTGAGTGGATGGATAGAGACGCCCCTGAAGCTTGCAAGTGCGCTCGATGTGTACCGCCCAAGTGCATTGGTGGCAGGTGGGGCGCGATCAGCAGTTGCGAGTCGTACGTCTTGAGAGGATCACAGGCCAGCGTCAGATTTATCTTCGAGAAAGTCATGAAGAAACGAGCTGAGGCCCGCCAACCCAAGAAAGCCGCCGCCAACCCTGATGATCTAAGGGCCGAGGAAGCGAAGGACTATAGTGAGAGACTTGGTCGCTGGGCAAGAGATGCTATCAGAGCTATTCAGAACCCATTATTCTTTATCATGATGCGCGTGGCCAGCCGGGCCCGCGCTCCCCTGGGTGCATTCGTGCACTCGCTTAAGAAGACCAGACCAGACAACGAGCCAGGGAACATGGCGAGAATGGCGTGGGGGAAAGCGCAGAACTTGCACGAACAGATGCTGGCACTTCTCGATCTCAATGAATGGCAGGATCTTCTGGAAGAGGTGCCACTTGCCCATCGGCTGCGAGTTGAACAATGCATATCTTGCTTAGTAATGCAGATCAGCTCGGACTTCGAGCGCAGGGTGATTAAAGTGATCAAGGGTTTCCCGTTCAAGATATTTCTCTTGGTGAAGGCGCCAGTCTCAGAGCCATGCTCGCTTCGGAGGGATTTGTGCAGAGAGATCATCGACACCCCTAGCATCAATCTGCCCACTACGATTGCCAAGATGAAAACATTGTTCCATGGTGTACTTTGCGCTTGCAGCCGCTCTGGGCTCCTGTCTCCGCGGCTGTGGGCACCCATCTACGCGCTCGCCTGCCAGTGGAAGGGGCGCGCGTTCGAGATTGAGGGCATGAACAAGATTGTTCAGCACTGCTGCTCGCAGGCTCCAAAAATATCATTACCTCTACTTGATGCGAGAGTGGCTCTGCGCAAGGAACTCGGAGGATGAGGATTGAGGAGGAGGATGAGGAGGAGGGAACAGGAGGGGAGGATGGGGAAATGCGGTAGGTTAGCAGAGGGTACCAGAGCGAAGCAGGAGGAGGGGGATGAGGATGAGGAGGCGGAGAAAGAGGAGGGAGGAGGAGGTGGAAAGAGGCGAAGGGGAGAGGATGAAGCAGAGGAAGAGGATGAGAAGGACAGGGGGTCTCCTTTGACCTTTGGCCTCCTTCGCTTCCTCGGAGTGGCCCGCCCCTCTCTGGCCCCTCCGTTTGCCGCGGGCAAAGAGAGATGGAGGATAAAGAGGGGAGGTGGGGGGCGACTCCGAGGGGGTTGGGGGCCAAACGATTCGCTCCGGCCCCCGCTTCCCCCCCGCCCAAGGCTTGCGGCCTCGGGTCCCGGAGCGACAACAACAAAAAGTGGTCCCAGGTCAAGAGCCGCGTCGACGAGCTTGTCGAGCAGGGAATCCAGCACGACGCTGGATCTGGTTCAGTCTTGGCAGTGAAGGACAGGTGGGTGACCCCCCCGCCGACCGCCGCTAGATTGGGGGATACCAACTTCAACCCGCTCGATGACCCTTCCAAATCCCGCTTGAGCACCCGCGCGATAGAGTGGGCGTCAAAACCCCACAAAGCCTGGCGCAAGCTTGCCCTTGAGAAGGAGGATCTTGCAAGTGGTACTGCGTCGATCTTGTTTATTTGTCGCGAGGGGTCCGAGGAGATCGATGCTGCGTGGATGTGTGCTTGCCACTACAAACATACTGGCTGGATGGCTAGGTGCACGATATATGGGAACCCAGGGGCAGGCGGCTTTGTAGAGCTGCAGTATCCACCTGTCACTAAATCGTCCATTGAAGTTATTGCCGAACATTACGATGCATGTAAGACTGGACCAGTACCGCGGGCTGTGTTTACTTGCTCTGTGCTTGGTGTGACTATGCGGCTACGGAACACAGGAGATCCCAACGCGCGGCATGCTATCGAGGGGGACCCTGGTCTGTTTGTGATTGACGATTACCCAGAACCGAAAAAACGCAAAGGCCCTGCCCCTGGAAAGAAAGCACTACCTGCATTACCTCCCCTGGCGGTCGCTGCCTTGATGGACGATGATTTGGATGAAGCTGCAGGGGCCGGTGAGCTGGAGTATGAGAAAGAGGAGTTCGAAGCGCATGAGAAGGATGAGGGGGACTTGTCAGCTGCTGCAGAGAAGAAGGCTGCTGATGGTGAGATTGACGAGGATGTATTAGACCACGCCCATATGGTTGATCCTGACATTCCTGCCCCAGATGATGGCGACGAGTGCTACGATGCGCATATGCACTTTGAATTGGCCAAAGCATTCCTAGACGCTGGCGGTCCTGATGCCCTTGGTGGCGTCGCGGACGCAGGCGATGGCGACCCCGCTGCTCCTCATGGCGGCGGCGATGAGCCCCCTGCTGCTGATGCTGCTCCTGCTGGCCCTGCCGCTGCTCACCCTGCTGCTGACGATTCTCATGGCGATCACCACGGCGGCAGTGGCGGCGGGCACCTTCCTGCTCCTCCTCCCCCATTCATGGACCCGGTTGCTAGGGAGGCGCTCGACCAGTGGTCCGCTGCTGTCCGCCTGTCTAGGGACATCTTTCGAGAACGATTTCACGCTGTCGCCAACGTGGCCATTGGCCATCTGGGCCGCATGGCCCTCATGCAGGATCAGCTGGACGGAGATGGTGACAGGGCGATCGAACGTGACGCTAGGTGCCCCCCCCGGGCACCCCCCCCCATTTGCCTCCGTCTTCTTGGGAACCAACAATGTTTAGAAGCTTCCAGAGCTAAGGGGTGAGGGAGGAGGAGTGGGAGGGAGATCAGAAGGAGGGAGAGGAGGCTCCGAGGATGATCAACTGCTCTTACGCGAGCTTTCGGACCGAAGAGAGCGGAAACATCAGGAGGAATGGTGGAGAGGTGGAGAGGGAGGAGAGGAGAGGAGAGGAGAGGAGAGGAGAGGAGATCGGAGAGGAGAGGAGAGGAGAGGAGAGAGGAGAAGCGCCCTGTCCTGCCGTTCCCACCTTTTGGGCTGTTGATCTCCATTCCTCTCCCCTTGCTCCCTGCTCCTCCCCCCATCCCGCGATTGCTCAAGGTGACGTGCTGGCCTTCCTCGTTCACTGGAGAGCGCCGGGCATCAGGGAGGGGCAGCCTGTCTATCTTGATAACCACCAGCGCGCCATTTTCAGTATGTCGATCCTCCCAGGCCTTCACTTTCGTGCGATGCCGAACGCAATGGTCGTTCATCCTGATGTAGGCATCCGAATGTTGAAAGCGAAGGCTGAGGGTAGGCCAACGTTGCCCGCAAACATGTTTCGTTTGAAACGAATGTGGAACACTGGTTTAGAAGCGCAGCGTGTAGGGAGCGTGCTGTGCGGCGAATCTGATTTGTGTTTGTATTGCTCGAGGGGGCACGATCACGATGGGCCCAGGGGCAACCTGTATCGTTGCTGGCAATGCTTGCAATGCTTTCACGATTGTTGCTCGGGACTTCTGCGGGATGCCCTGCCTCATTTCGATTGGCGCGCAGTGGAAGTGCCCGCAGGCGCAATGCCAGTGTTCCCTCGGCCAGCGCTGTGCCATCTATGTCTCAGCGAGTATGCATGAGCTGCATGAACCCCCAGTTGGGCTGGGGCCCATTTATGGGGGCAGGCAGGGATGGGGGATCTTGTAAGAAACGGACAGGGAACTGAAGATGAGGATCGCGAGAGGATAAGTGGGGGCGAAGGAGGAAGGAGGAGGAACAGGGTAGGGTGAACAAGCCATCCAGAGTCTCACTAGTTTGGAAGCTAAGTTGTCATGCTGATGTTGCCCAGGGATCGCAGCGTCAGCCAGCACTGTCTCAGCCTGTCAGCCAAACGATCCACTCATGCACCCTTCCCCCTGTTGGCCCGCGCTTGCTCCTCTCTCCGCCGCCTGGGGGCTCCTCGGCATCGCGAGCTCGGTGGCCACGCTCGGGGCCGTCAGCAGGCAGCCCAGCAGCTGCCTCCCCGCCAGCCCCTTTTCTCTCTCGCCATGCTGCTGCCGCTGCAATCATAAGATCATTGACATTATTATTGGCGTCGAGCAGTATCTCTCATCATCATCATCGTTGCAATCGCCAGGATTGTCAGCAACAGCGTCTACTTCGCATCAATATCGCCGCTAACGCTGGCATCGCCACAACCAATATTAAGATTGCAATGGCCGCTATCCCTGCATATCATATCACTGCCGCCGTCGCAGCGTGTTCTGTCACAACAACACAATACAAAACACGTTAAACATAATGAGCGTCATCGACTGCTATGGCTAGTGGTTGCAACGCAGCAAGTCTACAGCTCTGGAGGGGAGACAATACATTGCATGATGCAAGCAAACATCGATCATGAACTGAGGTGGTTCACTACAGACCCCCCCCACCTCTGACAAAGATGGTTCACTACATACCCCTCTGACAGGGATGATTCACTACAGACCCCACCCTGATCAGGATGGTTCACTACAGACCCCCCCTGACCGGGATGGTTCACTACGGACCCCCCCCTGACCGGGATGGTTCACTACAGACCCACCCTGACCGGGATGGTTCACTACGGACCCCCCCTGACCGGGATGGTTCACTACAGACCCCCCCTGACCAAGATGGTTCACTACAGACCCCCCCCCTGACCAAGATGGTTCACTACAGACCCCCCCCCTGACCGGGATGGTTCACTACAGACCCCCCCTGACCGGGATGGTTCACTACTGACCCCCTCCCTGACCGGGATGGTTCACTACAGACCCCCCCCTGACCGGGATGGACCCCCCCTGACCGGGACCGGGTTCACTACAGACCCCCCCCTGACCCACTACCCCCCCTGACCGGGATGGTTCACTACAGACCCCCCCCACTGACCGGGATGGGACCCCCCCTGACCGGGATGTTCACTACGACCCCCCCCTGACCGGATGGTTCACTACAGACCCCCCCTGACCGGGATGGTTCACTACAGACCCCCCCCCCCTGACCAGGATGGTTCACTACAGACCCCCCCTGACCGGGATGGTTCACTACAGACCCCTCCCCCTGACTGGGATGATTCACTACAGACTCCGCTCCTTCGACCGATATGAGGCACCGTGGTCTCCACCCGCAGGAAGGAGCAACAGCCAGCGATTCGATCAATGTCTTGTGAATTTCTGGTGCTAATTTCTGTGGGCTGTGTGCCATGTCCGTAGCCATTTTGGCTTAATTATGCTGAATTCGTTTTGTTTTTGACTCGTTGCGATGACGCAACCACCTCCGCAACCGACTCCAATTCCAACAGTTCGATCTTTAGACGATGCACAACGATGGGTTGAACATTGCCTGGGTGTTCTGATTCGTCAAGATCCTGGGCTTAGCCTGCGTTCGATGGCTCACTGCATGCGCCAGACCACCATTTCATCAGCCTTCAGTGGTACAGGTGGCGGCGAGAACGCATACTCCGCATTGTCACGCGGAGTTCATTATTTTGCTGGGTTGCCATTCGAGCACGCCAGGTGCATCTGGGCATGCGAACTCCTCCAAGAGTCCAGGAACGAACTCATGATGTTGGATCGGCCTCCAGAACATGTGTTTGGCGACATCTGCGACTTCATCAGGCCGTCTATCAGAGGCACGCTCAAGCAGCATGCGCCCACCATGTGCTTCGAAGATTTGGTGCGGATTTTCATTCATGGTCCAGTATCGCCCCTTGCAGACCGCGGCAGCACTTGCGACGTACATCCTGATTGCGCGTGCTCCTGCACGCGGGCAACTATTCACATGGCAGGCACCATGTGCGTCGCGTGGTCGAATCTAGGGCTTCATCTCGGCGCTTCTGGCGATGCTGTGTTAAGTTTTTTTGTTTGGCTGCGACAAAGGCTTGACCTTCAGGAGGACGGCGTCCTCCACGAGAATGTGCCGCAGTTCGCTGTGAAGATGTTCGAGCAGTTCTTCTCCGAGCACTACATCGTGCACTCATGCGTCGTGAAGGCCACCGACCTTGGCCAGCTGGCGAACAGGGAGAGACGTCTGACTTGGTTACAGCACAAGCGCACAGTCGTCACGCGTTTGGTAGCAAGCCCGCCATGGGGTCAAGGATTCGCGTCTCTCTTCAACCGCAACTTGCAGACCACTTGGCACGACTTGATGGTGGCACAAGAGCCTGAATTGCTGGAAGAGATTGCTTCGATGACTGGTCGCCGCGCTGGTGCACAAGACCCAGCGTACCTCGCATCTCGGCCAACGCAGCGTGTTCCACCGATGAATCGATTCATGAGCTGCCTAAGCAATTGGGAGCTCCAGTTTCTTGACAAGTATTACCAGCTTTGCCCGAATGGCGTTGCGTTCCTGAGGTTCTCGCCGTGGACTTACCCATCCCACAACGAAGGCTCCAAGACCATGCTGTGCATCATCAAGAGCCCTGGGCTGTACTGGAGCTTTCCTCACGGCAGGTGGCTTACCACCCGCGAGCTTCTCCTGGCCCACAACTACAACACTTGCCAGCAGTACTTTGGCGAGACCACGTCTTTCAGCAAGAGCCGCGCCTCGTTCGGTTTCGGCGCCAGGTCGAGGGTTATGGTCAATGAGCAGGTTGGCAACGGCATGAGCTTGTCAATGATGGGCCTTGCCATATTATGGTGGTTTGTTTTCCAGAGGCTGGCCCAGCACCCTGCCAGCGGCGATGGCAATGATCCAGATGTTGGTGGATCTAAGGGGTCTTGCCTCGCCAGTGCCATTCTCGCCGCCAGCACGCGACGAAAGCGCAGTCGTGCCACTCCGGCGTAGGTGCGGGCACAGTGCGGCGCAGTGCGGCACAGTCAGCACATGCATACACAGACAGCGTCCAACTTCTCATGGAGACGCTGCGCGTCGCATTGGGGAGACAGTGGCTGTGCAATACAGTTGCTGCAGCGCGGCAGTGCGTCTGAACTAAGCTGATGAGGGGGATAGTGAGGAGATGCGTTTCGAGGGGGATCAAGGGCTTCAAAATAACGGGGGCCCTCTAACCAGCTCCGATCACCAGAGGAGGATTGGAGGAGGAGGAGGAGGAGGAGGAAAGGATGAGGAGGGCGAGGAGGTGGAAGGGTGAGCACCCAAAAAATCAGCCTGAGGTGGGTGAGGCCGAGGCCCGAGGAGGAGGAGGAGGAGGGAAATGAAAGATCGAGGAGGGAGGCAAGACGAAGTTGCTGCGTGCTCTGCGTACTCTGCCCCTTCTGCCCCCTCCTCTGGCTGGCCCAGTGGCCTCGTCCTGCAGGTCCAGCAAGCGGCGTGCCGCAAGCCCCCGACGGGAGGCAGTCTCTCAGGAGGTCAGAAGGGCAAGAAAAGGAAAGGGAGGACTGAAGAGGGCGGGCGTAGGAGGATAGGGGCGAGGGGGGAGGAGAGGGGAGGAGGAGGAAACTTCGGAGGAAAAGAGAAGATATGAGATGATTGTAATAAGAGAAGAGAGGCACGCAGATATGAGATGAGAAGGGCATCTTGCTGTAATCCAGCGTCTGGTGCGATTTCCCCAAGAGGTAAACCAAAGCTAGTCTCGCCAATTAGCCTTGCCCCGCCATCTTCTTCCCTCCGCCTCCTGCCCCCCTCATCTTCTCATCCCCCGCCTTTTTTGTCCATAGCACCTTTGGGCTTTGGCATTGCCCAGTGGCCACTGGAGTGGCCTACAGCAGTCAGCACACCAGCGCGCGCCCTTTGATCAGACTCGTCAGAATCAGACCCGCCTGACCAGACTCGATGCCGGCGCCCAAGGCTTCTCCGCCAGCGTCTCCTTCTGTCCCCCCGAAGTCTCTCAAGAAGGGGAAGGCGAGTGCGAAGTCGAAGGCCGCCGCGCAGGGCCTCTCGTCTCAGCCGAGCGACCCCGCATCGCCGGCGCCCAAGTCAGGTTCGAAGGCGCAGAAGGCCGCAGCACCAAAGGCGGCAGCATCGGCAGCAGCAGCGGCAGCAGCCGCGAGCGGGGCAGCGGCAGCAGCAGCGGCCGCTCCGGTGGCGAAGCAGCCGGCCCAGCAGGCGCAGCAGCCGAAGCACGTGTCAGTTGGCGGCGGTGCATCTTCATCAGGCAGCCACGCTGGCGGCATGATGGCTCCGCAGATGCATATCCCAGTGCCGAAGGCCGTTCCTATGCCCGGTGGGTACGTGCCTGCTGCGCTCGAGTACGAGGGGCAGGCGCTGCTCGACATCTTGGAGCGCGACCCCAACGGCGTCATCGCGAACGACATCCTCTACGGGCCCCGCCTCAACAACGAGCAGCGTTTCAAGGGGATCCACGGGGCTATTCGCTATCGCCTGTACCTGAAGCACTACGCTGTCGATCGGAACGCGACGCTCTTTCCATTCGTGACGGCGGCCGCAGAGAACCAGCCGCCCAGGCCATTGAAGAACTTCGAGGTGCCCGAGATTAGCGCTGGGGCCGGCGGTGGGACGACAGCTGTCAGGCCGACCAGCCATCACTGGGGGAGCTGTGGTCCTTACCGTCCTTATCCTTACCCCCCAGGGGGAACCCATCGCATCGACGATCTCCCGAGAGTGGTGTCGAAATCGATGGGTCCCCCAGGGGGGTAAGGGCGGCAAGGAGGTAAGGACCACAATTGTGGCTGGCCTGTCAGGGCGCTGTCGCGGCATCAGCGCAACAACCGCAAGCAGACGGCGGTCGTGGTGCAGTACAGTCAGAAGATCTTGCAGGAGGGCGTCTACAGTGACTTCAGGGGGAGACTCCAGGCTGTCCAGACTGATGTCGACTACAAGTTTGCCATGACAGGAGGTGCGACGATGGTGGAGGCGTTCTATCATGGTTTTGAGCAGGAGCCCACCAACGATCACATCGCCCAGGTCATTCTCAACGGGTTCGAGGGCGCTACCATCTGGGGCCGGCGCATGCCGAACGATTCAATCGACTGGTACAAGTCGGAGGCGAATCGGTGGCACCACGGCTCCACATACAACTTCATTGAGAACCTGCGCGACATCGCGAATGCCGAGGCACAGTGGGCGGCCCACCGCGCCACCCACAACATCTCAGTGCGGAGTTGCCCGACAGCGGGCGAGTTCAGGTACGAGAAAGTGCACGAGCGCTTCATCAAGGAGAACTTCCCTCAGAAGTTCAAGAACTGGATGCACTACGACAACATGAAGAAGGCTGTTCACACTATGATGTCCAACGACGTGCTGTCTTCGTTCACCTCCTTCGCCGAGGGAGAGTGCGACTTTACCAACGTATCGCTTGACAACTCGGCGGTGGCGACCCTGCTGATGGAGGTCACGCAGCTGTTCGAGCACAACTTCAAGGGCTACATTTCCAAAGAACTCTACGAGGCATCTCTGCTGGAGGCCACGAAATTCGTCATGCCACTCCTGCAGAAGCCTGGCCGGATCGACGTGCAGTGGATCATGCGCGACCACTCGTCCAGGAACCTCTTCCAACGCCTGCTGTGTCCCATGGCGCCTGGCCTGAGCAAGGTGCACATGAAGTACGAGAAGGACAAGAAGAAGAAGAGGGGCACTGACGCAGGTGATGGTGCTCCTGCGGCGAAGAGGGCGAAGAGCAAGAAGGCCTCGCAACCAGCAGTCCTCACCGCCACTGAGGACTTGGCCAGGGCCCCCGACGGCAGGGACAAATACTTCCTCGACGACCTTTGCGCTTGCGTCGACTTCCCGCTGAACTTCCTCGAGAAGGGCGACATCGACTGGGATGCCGTCGGTCGCGCGATCAGCATCGGCATGACCTTCTGCTTTCAAGGGAAGGTCGAGATCAACGGCAAGGACAATCCTCCTCTCCCCGCTCCTCCTCTTCTCTTCTCCTCCTGTCCTCCTGTCCTCCTCCTCCTCCTCCTCTTCCTCCTCCTCCTGTTCCACCTCATCCTTTTCCTCCGACCCCCTTCCCCTCCTCTTTCTCCCTCCTCCGAATCACGTTCCCTCCTCTGTCACTTCATCGGTCCCCCCTCGCTCGTGATCCCCCTCCCTCCGCCCTTTTCTCGCCCAACTTCCCTCGCTCGTGCTCTCGTGATTCCTCCTCCTTCTCTCCTCTCCCTCCGCCCTTCCTTTTTTTGTTTGCGAATCCTCTCAGGAGTACGACGCGTGGTCCAACGTGCGACCTGCTGTGCAGCAGGAGGTGATCAAGTCCCACATGGTCTTCTACAGGAACTCGCTTCCGAACGTGTCAGCTGATGCCTCTTCGAGCGAGGTGGCCGACGCAGTGACTGCGCGTTTGGGTCACGAGGATGGCGTCCCCCTCCAGACATCTGCTGTCGCTGACAACCTCATCCAGACTAAGGTTGATTCTATCATCGGTGCGTTCAACAGCCAGACCGTCATCTTGGGGGTGACCACCTTCGCTAGCATGAACAACATGAAGAGCAAGCCCGCCCTCCAACCAGCTTTCGCTAATATCCAGCATGAGGTCGGCCGGCGGATGAACGACATGGGCTGTTCCGTCGATATCATCGACTCCCACGTGCCCTTGAGGACTCTCCTCTTCGTAGTGTTCGAAGTGTGTTCGACGGTGTTTCCCAAGGGCATGTTCCACTTCATCTGGGGCGTGGCCGCGCTGTCTGCCGAGGAGCCGCTGGCGCCGCTCAGCGCGCTCTCCTACGGGGCCATCGCCGACAGGGAGTCGCTCCAGGCATTCATTCGCCTTCGGGCATCTTACCTTCGAGAGATCTTGAACACGATGGCGAGCGGGCCCTCGCGCCTTACGACGGAGGACTGCACTGCGCACGTCTTCGAGATCACGAACCGCATGGACGCCATCGGGATGATGGACTGCTCGCAGATCACCGGAGAGCAGTGGGTGAATAGCCACTCCAGCGTGAACGCAGTTTTCGTGGGCACCTACGACGAGGAGAAACTCGAGACAGTCCTCCTCAAAGTTGCTGCGGCCACGTCTTCTGCTTCTTCCCCTTCGCACGTGGCGGAGTCGGAGTCGCCGCCGACGCCAGCGCCGGCTGCCGCTCCAGAGACTCGTGGCTTCCTTGCTGCGGCTGCTGCGGCTGCTGCTTCTGCGGAGCCTGAGGAGGAGGACGCGACGGTCTCGATTGCAGCCCTCAAGCTCAAGCTTCACCATTCATCTGGAACCAGCGGGGCCGTCATCAAGGCCTTCATCAAGTCGTTGGAGGCGTGGTTGCTCCAGCAGGTCAGTGGCATCGTGGTGAGCGACGACGGTGAGACCTTCTTCAGGCCAGACGCGCGCTTGGACAGCATCAAAGTGAACCCCAAGGCCAAGCCGCTGAGGTTGATGGCCGAGGCTATGCCCAAGAACTTGCGCCTGAATTTCTCAGGCCGCGTCGTGCAGTTGCCAGTTATCGGGAGTTTGCCATTGTGCCAGGCGTTTGGCGTCCACTTCTTCGTGGCCAGCGGCAGCGAGTACGACAACCTTGACAACCCCGACGCTCTGCAGATTGCCTGGCTCGTGAAGACTGCGACGAAGAGCGCGGCAGTCACCATGAGCGTCGTCAAGTCGACAGTGCCCTACGAGTTCGTCTACAACGCGGGCGTGCAGATCAAGGTCGTGACCGACGTGACGCTCCACAGCCTGGTGCCCGATGCAGACTGGATCGAATGCAACACCGAGCTGGTTCGCCCCAAGATCGACGCGATGATCACCAAGGAGACCGCGCCGCCAGCCAAGGCGCCCACTCCCGAGCAGGTCGCAGCCAAGGACCTGAAGGACTTGAAGGGTAAGTGGAAGCCCTGCGCCCACCTCTTCAAGTAGGCTGTTTGGGCCTACCAGCGCCAGGGCAGCCACTCCTGCTCGTGTTAAGGGTCAAGGGAGGGATCAGGGGAGTCAGGGGAGGATGAGGATGAGGATGCAGGACGGAGGATGAGGATGAGAGTTCCAGAGTTCCAGTCGACAGGTCGACAGTCGTCCGCCCTGGGCGTGCTCTGCTAGTTTTGGGCCATGTGGGTTAGGTCCGACTAGGCCGACCTGCCTCTGAAGGCGAGGTCGGGGTCGCACGCCAGGATCTTTCGACGACGCTGTCGACTCGTGACGAACAGGTTTCTTTTTCGCTGGCCGCCTGACGCTGTTGTTTTGGGCCTTGCGAGGCCCGTAGTGCTGCTGATGCTCTTGCTCGCTCTCGCTGTCCACCAATCGTTTGAGAGTTTGAGTTTGAGCCAACTAGGACAGCAGCTGATTCCCTCCTCTTCCTCTTCCTCCTCCTCCTCTTCCTCTTCCTCCGTCCCCTTCCTCCGCCTCGAACTCCTCCTGGCCCACCTCATCCCCTCTCACGCTTTAGCAGTTGAATCTACGGCACGTTGGTGACAGAGAGAGCGGACCCACTCAAAGGGCCGCTCGCCGCTCGAGCGCTCGAGACTCGAGAAGGTCGACTCGTCAAATCGTCATCGTCACCCTCATCTATCATCTATTCATCGTCGCGTCAGCGGTCCAGGTCCAGAGTCCAGGGTCCCAGGGTGCATTGCGACTGACAGACTGACAGCGACAGAGAAAGAGAGAGAGAGAGAGAGATAAAACGAAACAAAAAAAAGGGAAGGGAGAAAGAGAGAGAGAGAGAGAGAGACCCGCCGGCCCGCCGGCCCCGCTGGCGGTCGAGTCGACCGAGCAGGCGGCCAAGCGCGGCGCGGGGGGCCCTGCCTCGCGTCTCTTGCCTTTCTCTGCTGACTCCTCCTTTTCCTTCCTCATCATTCTCCCTTCCTCCTCCCTACTCCCCTACTCTTTCCTCCTCCTCCGTCTTGTCCTCTTTCCTCCTCCCCGTCCTCCCCCCTCCTCCTCTTCCTCCTCCTCGTCCTCTTTCTTCTACTCCTCCTCCTCCTCTTCCTTCTCCTCCCCGATGCTATCTGATTATCCCCTCTCCCTCCTCCTCCTCCCTCCTCGAGGGCCCCGACAGCCCGACGGCCCGACAGCCAAAGCTATTCAAGATACCCTTACGGTTTTCATCGAATCCCAAGGTGATCGATACAGTTTCAAGTCGAAGTCGATGTGATTGGCGAGGCCCGTGGCGGGCCATGGGGACGGTGGTTTGGCTTCAGCACTCATCCTACTCCCTCCTTTTCCTTCTCCTCGTCGTCCTCCTCCTCACTCCTCCTCTTCCTCCTGCTCCTCCTCCTCGAAGCCACCGTTGCTATTTTCGGTTCAAGCCCACTTCGGTGGCGCTTGGTGGTGTTTGCGCTGCGTAACCGCAGCGCCTTTGGATGTGGTCGTGTCCGCGTCATGTGACCGCGGCGCCTTCGGTTGCAGCGTTGTGTTGGCGGAGTGCGAATCGCAAAACCCTCCTCTCCTCCCCTCTGCTCCTCTGCTCCTTCTTCCTTCGGCGATGGCGAAAGAAGGCGGTTGCGACGTTGAGACAAAGACGATGACGACGACATAACGACTGTGGCGACGACGAACGCGGCAACGAACGACGGTGAGCGATGCCGAAGTGGCCGTTCGGAATGGCCCCCACCCTCATTCACTACACCCCCCTGGCCCCTGGGGGCTTCAGTTCCAGCGTTAGAAATGCTCATACCCAGGAGGAGGAGGAGGCGAGGGAGGTAGAGGAGGAGGAGGCCGAGGAGGAGGAGGAGGAGGAGGAGGAGGAGGAAGGAGTGAAGGGGAGGGACCGGGGAGGGAGGGAGGGAGGGAGGGAGGGAGGAAGGAGGAGGAGGAGGAGGAGGAGGAGGAGGAGGAGGCGAGGAGAAGAGGAGGAGGACGAGGACGAGGATGAAAAGGAGGTGGAGGGGGAGGAGGGGTGGGGGGGGGGTGGGGGGGGGGGAGGGGCGGGGGGGACCCCCCCCCGGAGGGTGGTGGGGGGAAGGAGGGGGTGGGGTGGGAGGAGGAGGAGGAGGGGAGGACCCGCCGAGGAGGAGGAGGTGGAGGAGGAGGAGGGCTGAGGGAGGATCGGCAGCAGGCGGAGCGGAACACCCCCCGAGGCGGAGCTCGAGAGGTGCGCGTTGCGCCAAACGTTGCTCTGCTGGAGGGCCGTCGCCGACGCGGGCGCCGCGGGCCAGATGCGGAGGGCCCTCGGAGGCGTGTGGGGGGCAGGAGCAGGAAGGAGGAGGAGGGGAGGAGGAGGAAGGAGGAGGAGGGGAGGAGGAGGAGGAGGAGGAGGAGGAGGAAGGAGGAGGAGGAGGAGGAGGAAGGAGGGAGGAAGGAGGAGGAGGAGGAAGGAGGAGACGGAGGAGGAGGGTCTGGGCAGGGGCAGGGGCAGGGCAGGGGCAGCGGCAGGGGGCAGGTGAAGTTTTGGAGGGGGCAAAGTGAGGGAACGGGATGGGAAGGGGGAGAACGGCAGGAAGGAGGGTTAGGGAGAGTGAGAGATGAGAGAGCGAAAGGAAGGAGAGACCCCGATAATCAGGGATGTATCCCCACCCCGTACACTTCGAATTGATCATGTGGTCTTGTGGTCCACCATTCGTACTCCCCCTACCAACCGCGCGCCCGGCCCCCAAATTTTTTAACGGACGGCGCAGGTACTCGTTGGCACCACGAGGGAATTCTGGGGCGCCTTCGGATACACTAGGCGAGTCTCACCACACGTACCTGCAACATTCTCACCGTGGTTGCCCTAAAGAAAGGTTGTGAGCGGCAGCCTTTACTTTTCTTTCCTGATTCCAGGGATGTGCTATTCTCGTCATGTCGTCTAGTCCGAAGGTATGTCAGCCCTGCCGCTAACCCCCGGCTGCTTCTCCACTTGGATCGCAGGCCGCCCTCCCCCCCTGCATCAAGCTCTCATCACAAGGCGTAGCAATCCCATCGTTGAACCCCGCTGCTTTCTGCATCGCCCAACCTGTTCCCATCCCCACTGGGCCACCTTCTCTGCGTCCCACCCTCCCAGGTTGGGATGAGCCCCGCGAATCCCGAAGGAACAGGCGCACATCTCCGCCTGGGCGGGTCAGCCAGCCAGAGGGACCAAGACCACGCCAGTGGGGATAGGTATGTGATGGGGAAAATCCTGGAGGCCTCGCGCGGCGCGTAATAGTAGTATGATCTGCTCCACCTGTCAGTTCCGTAAGCTATGGGTCGACGCTCGCGCGGCGATGCTCCGGAGACAGTCCGACGTAAATTCGACGCAAATCCGACGTCGTCCGACGTGAAGCCGACGTGCGCCCGACATGGATCCGACGTACATCGGGCCTCGAGTTGCCGCGCGAGGTCTCCAGGATTTTCCTCAACGAGTCGGGGGTGGACAGAACCCCCAACAGTGACACGTCGATTAGTGAATTGTCCGTCTTCGGTTCTCGAGAGGGCGCCGTGGCCGTTCTTTTTCAGGCTTGCGCCCGCCAGCTTTGGGCCTCGGGCCGTTTTCACTAAAGGGGGGTCTGTCCATCCCCGAACGGCGCCCCGCGCCGAGGAGGGGGGCCCGCGCCCCGCCGCCCGCCCCCGCCCCGCCGGAGGGCCCGCGCGGCGGCGCGGCGGCGCCCCCGCCGAGGCGCCGCCGGCGTCCGCCGGCAGGAGGTGCCGTCCCAAGGCGGGGCGGCGCCCGCCGGTCCTTGGGCCTCCTCCTCCTCCTCCTCCTCCTCCTCCTTTCCTCTCCTCCTCCTCCTCCTCCTCCTCTCCTCCTCCTCCTCCTCCTCCTCCTCCTCCTCCTCCTCCTCCTCCTCCTCCTCCCCCGCCAGCCGCGCCCGCCCTGGCCGCGGCGCCCGCCACGGCGTCGCTGCGCAGCGCCTGGAGCTCCCTGGCCGCGGCCGCGGCGCCCGCGCCGGCGCCTGGCGCAGTTGGGGTCGGAGTACAGTCAAAAACCCGAACAAGGACGCGCGACTTTGCTCAGGGTGCCCTTGCGTCCTTGCTCCTCCTTGCGCTTGCGTCCTTCAGGTGTTCGTCGTCCGCCGCCCCAAGAATCCCAACTTCGGCTTCCAAGGGTCTTGCGTCCTTACCCCGCGTCCTTACTAAGGTTTTTGACTGTACCCAGAGATCCAACGCATTGAAAAAAGCAAGACGGATATTCCTCGCAAAAGTCGGCCTCTAGAGGCCCTCGCCGGGCCGCGGGACCGTCAGAAAATGGCTCAGGATGGAAAACCGGTTCTGGGGAATGGGTCAAGATTTCCGGGGACCGCGCATTGAAAAATCACGACATCGGATCTTTGCACCATGGGTAGATGGGGTCGGAGAAGGCCGCATCGCCCAAGCATCAGCGATGCGGCTCGATGTGGGGCCCGCTTTTCCCCACGCCGGCGTCGCGGATGCATCGCCGATGCGTCGCCGATGCATTGCCGATGCATCGGCGATGCATCAGCGATGCGGCGCGATCCTCCGACCCCATCTACTCGGACCTCATCTTGAAGGCCTCTAGTAGCGGGGGTCGGTCGCAGGGTCGGGGCGACGACAGGGACGAACGGCCCAGTAGGCAGCAATCCGCGACAGGAGACGCCAGGGGACGATGGGATCTCTGGGCGACGAGAGGCGCCCAGAGGGTCGGAGGCGAATATCGGCGACGCTAGATGGACCAGTATACGTATCCAGGGGCGCCTGTTGTCCATGTCTGCGGCGAGGCTCCCGGGCGAATGCGGGTGATACCCGCCCTATGGGCTACTCGCAGCGGAAAGGCGCTGTCTGCCCTGTAGGTCGCCATGATGGAGCCGGCTTCTGAGGGCAGCGGATTCTGCAGGTTTTCCGCGCTTTGCGTTTTCGGGTTCTCCAGGCCCTCCCATGGCCCCGGGAGCCTCAAACAGACGACTCAGGATGAAAAGATGATCCTCGGGAGGAACCCCGCAATCTAGCCTCAGTGCCCGTTTCCATCAGCACCCGTCGCCCTCGTGGCAAAACATGGCTTCGTTAGCAGGGATCTTTGTTGCAAGGGTGTTCGCGGAAAGTCTGCCGGGGGCTTTTGTCTTGACTCTTGTGGCATTCTCCTGACGCCCAGCATCTGGACGCCCGAAATGGGCACGGAAAGAATGGGTACGATGCCCAACAGCAGTTCTTGTTCGTTCTGAACAGGGCTCGCTGTCCGCGCAGCCGCGGCCTGTGTCCATTCGAGACAGGAGGCCGCCCGCCCAACAGCGGCCGCTGTTGGTCTGGGACAGCATTTGTTGTTGGGCATTGTGCCCATTCTTTCAGTACCCATTTCGGGCGTCCAAACAGCAGGTTTCGCGGCCTCGGAAGGACCTCGGACATCCCACGGTATGGCCTCGGATAGTTTCGGAAGGGCCTCGGATGGCCTCGGACCTTGC
>CAUYUJ010014629.1:0-57804 GCA_963575745.1 Prorocentrum cordatum
GAGGAGGAGGCGGAGGACGACGAGGAGGAGGAGCAGCAGGCCAGGAAGAGGCCCGGGCGGCGCAGCCCACGAGGGCGCCTGGTGCGGCAGTCCCTCTAGGCACGGGAGCGGGCAGATGCCGGGCCTGTCGCGGTGCAGCTGCAGCTGGACCTCCGGGCCGGGATCCGGGCCGCGTGCAGTGCCCGAGGAGGGAGGAGGAGGAGGAGGAGGAGGAGGAGGAGGAGGAGGAGGAGGGAGGAGGAGGAGGAGGAGGAGGAGGAGGAGGAGGGAGGAGGCGGAGGAGGAGGAGGAGGAGGGAGGAGGAAGGAGGAGGAGGAGGAGGAGGAGGAGGAGGAGGATGAGGAGGGCAGGGAAGAGGGAGGAGGAGAGGAGGAGAAGGAGGGGAAGGAAGAGGAGGAGGGAGGAGGAGGAGGAGGAGGAGGAGGAGGAGGAGGAGGAGAGGAGGAGGAGTGAGGAGGAGGAGGAGGAGGAGGAGGAGGAGGAGGAGGAGGAGGAGGAGGGAGGAGGGGAGGAGGAGGAGGAGGAGGGAGAAGAGGAGGAGGAGGCGGAGGAGGAGGAGGAGGAGGAGGGGAGGAGGAGGAGGGGAGGAGAGGAGAGGGAGAGGGAGGAGAGGGAGGAGAGGGAGGAAGAGGAGGAGAGGGAGGAGAGGGAGGAGAGGGAAGAGAGGGAAGAGAAGGGAGAGAGGGAGGAAGAGGGAGGAGAGGGAGGGAGGGAGGAGGAGGGAGGAGGGGAGGGGAGGAGGGAGGAGGGAGGAGGGAGGAGGGGAGGAGGAGGAGGAGAGGGAGGAGGAGGAGGAGGAGGAGGAGGCGCTCGTCGTGTCGTCGTCGTCGTCGTCGTCGTCGTCGTCGTCGTCGTCCTCGTCGTTGTCGGCGTCGGCGTCGGCGTCGGCGTCGGCGTCGGCGTCGGCGTCGGCGTCGGCGTCGGCGTCGGCGTCGGCGTCATCGTCGTCGTCGTCGTCGTCGTCGTCGTCGTCGTCGTCGTCGTCGTCGTCGTCGTCGTCGTCGTCGGGCGCCCCGCCGGGACAGCCGAAGGCCGCCGAGGCGGAGCAGTCGCCCAAGGCGCAGGCCGCCCGCCAGGGAGGGCGACGAGACGTGTGCACGGATGCTCCGCCGCTGGCCAGCGGCGGTGGACGTGCACAGTCGGCCCCGCCGGTGGCCTCCAGAGGGCCCCGAGATCGCCCACCCCACCATATCGCGAGGCGGGGATTTGTCCATGTCCACCGCCTGGGAACCGACGCCCTGGTGCCCCGGCAGGCTGTGGATATGGATATGTGTCGGCCCCCGGGGGCCGGAATATGTCCGTCTCCACCGCCTGCCGAGGCTCCGAGACTCGACCCTCCAGGCGGTGGTCGTGTATTGGAGGCCTGGAAATTAGCACCAACACCAACGCAGGGGGTTGCCTCCACAGGGGGAAGATGATCTTGGATTTCGGCGTTGGTGGTACTACTTCGGTCACCTTGGAAGCCAGAACATTACCACCATCACCGAGATCGGGATCTTCGTCCCTCGGTAGAGGCACACCGCCGATATTGGTGTTGGTGTCAACCTCTAGGCCTGCGATACAGCACAGTTGGGGCCGATTTCGAAGCTTTTCGAGCGGGGTGCGGCCAACGAAAGCAGCGAAGGATGGGCCGAGGAGGCAAGGATGCAAGGGGACCCTTGGGAGTGTTGCCTATCCTGATTATGCGGGTTGACTGTACAGTACATTCGGCCCGTATCATAAGGATGCGCGATGCAAAAACATGAGAACTGTTGGGGGTCCGCGCGGATTTCTTGGATCCGCGCTGGCCCCCTCTCCCTGGCGCGCTCCGCGCGCCAGAGGCGGCGCCGGAGGCGCCGCCAGAGGGGGCCCCGGCGCCGATCCAAGAGATCGGCGCGGACCGCCGACCTTTAACGTTTGTTCCGATGTTCGTCTTCGCCTACAGTCAGCCCGTATCAGAAGGATGCGCGATGAGGCTGCAAGGGCCTCAGATGCCCATGTCTTGAGCAGGGACCGACCGTCCCGGCATTCCTATAGGCCTACCACGAAATTGTCTTAGAAACCCAAAATGTATTAAGAACAAAACAACTTTCTTAGAACATGAAACTGATATGTTCAAACAAGACAGTCCCAGCCAGAAATGTTCTAAGAACATATCGTGCAGACTAGAACATTGTTTGGTAGGCCTATAGGCACGCCAGGAAGCTTCGCCACTGCTTGAATGTCGAAGCTGTTCGAGCGGGGCGCGGCCAACCAAAGTGACCAAGGATGGACCGAGGAGGCAAGGATGAAAGGGTACCCTTGGGAAGGTTGCCCATCCTAACTGTGCGGGCTGACTGCAGGAGCTCGACCACAAGAGACCTTCCACAAGGAGCCCAACCCTGCGACCCCAGGACGTCCATCGACTTTTGCTGCGGGAGCGTCGCGCTTCCCCTCGCCGAACCATCGAAGCCCAAGACACCCGGAGCACCCTGGAGGCAAGCAGGGTGTTTCTTGGCAGGAGGAGGAGGAGGAGGAGGAGGAGGAGGAGGAGGAGGAGGAGGAGGAAAGAGGAGGAGGAGGAGGAGGAGGAGGAGGAAAGAGGAGGAGGAGGAGGAGGGGGAGGAGGAGGAGGGGGAGGGGGAGGAGGAGGAGGAGGAGGGAGGAGGTTGGCATGGGCCTCCGCTGCAGAGCCCGTCGCTCTGGCAGCGTGGACCTGGGCCTCCGGCGGCGCGCTGCTCGAGCCGGGCGCCGTCTGGGAGGGACGTGCTCGTATTATGTCGGGCCTGTCCCCCTCCAGGGGGATTTTCGACGAAAAATGAAAAATACCACCAAAATACACCAAAGGGGGATTTTCGACGAAAAATACCCTCCAGGGGGATTTTCTACGAAAAATACCCTCCAGGGGCTCGGCGAAAAATACCCTCCAGGGGGATTTTCGACGAAAACTGATTCTCAAAAAATAATCCCCAGACTATTTTTGGAGGGACATGCTCGTACGGTGAAGAGGTAGTAAGGACGCGTGGTAAGGACGCGAGACCCTTGGAGGCCGAAGTTGAGGCATTCTGGGCGGCAGGCGGCCAAACCCCCAGGGAACCTGAGGAACTGGCCTGCGAAAACCGCTAGGAACGGGCCGCAGAGGCTGAGGCAGGCAAGGACCCAAGGGTACCTTTGAAAAAGTCGTTCGTCCTTACTATGCGCGTTGACTGTACGACGCATCCTCCTCCGGAGGCGCACGTCCGACCATCTCACGCAGTACACGTGAGCGTTTTCTCACTCGGCGTGTCCGCACTGAGCGAAGAGGGGGGGGGGAGAGGGGGGGGGGCATGGCTCTTGACCTCTGCTCCGTGCGACGGCTTGCGCCAGCGAAGCAGCCGCACCTGCTCGAAACGGGCGCCCCAAAACCAGCCAAGATCTGCTCCATGGGAGGGGGGGGGGAGGGGGGGTACGATTGCCCGCCCCCGATCGGCAAAACAAGGGGTCAACAAAACGATCGCCAACCGTGCTGCCGCAGATCGTTGCCCGAACGGCGTGGCCAGAGAGCGCCCGCCGCGGAGCACGCATATGTACGGTTGAGACTTCCGAGAGTGCGCGCGCCCCCCCTTTTGGCGGCGACGCGCACACGGCATCAACACGTCTGGGGGATGGCGCCAGAACCGGACCGCCGACAACTCCCTCCTCCCCCCTCCCTCTCCTCCTCCTCCTCCTCCCTCATCCCCTATCCTCCTCCGCCTTCCTCCTCCTCCTCCTCCTCCTCCTCCTCCTCCTCCTCCTCCTCCTCCCTTTTCCCTTTTTCCCCTCCTCCCTCCACAATTACACAATATGAAAATACTCTCCCACTTCCCCTGATGGCGTCCGGAAGATATTCGGCCCCCCCCCGCGTACTGTTTTTTACACACAGGATTCCCCGGAGTTGGGTTTTCGCTTGTTTTTTCTAAAATACTGCTCTCGCTGAGGCGCCGGCCTCATTTCTGCTCCCGAATCGTTCCGAATCGTGCTCCCGCTCCAGCGTGGGCCTCATTTTCGGATCGGTGTTTGGCCTCCGTCGTTGAGGATGGCGTTCTCGCCCCTAGAGCGGGCCGCACTCTCGCGCGCCATCCCGCCCGCACCACCGCCACCCTTTTTTTTCGCCGCACCCAACACCACACCACCACCACCACCAAACACCCACCACCAAGCAGGCCAAGCAACCAGCACCAGCAGCACCAGCCCAGTAGCACCAGCAGGCCCCAGCACCAAGCAACCAGCAACACCAGCACCAAGCAGCAACAGCAAACCCACCACCACCACCACCACCACCAGCACAACCAGCACCAGCACCAGCACAACCAGCACCAGCACCAGCACCAGCACCAGCACCAGCACCAGCACCAGCACCAGCACCAGCACCAGCACCAGCACCAGCACCAGCACCAGCACAACCACGCACACACGCACGCACGCACGCACGCACGTGCACCACCACCCACTACGCACGCGCGCGCGGAGCCACAGGTCCGCTACGACACGCGTCCGCGGATAGAGAAAATCAGCGCCATGGTAAGGGATGGGAGGGAGGGGTAGGACGTCAGATATGACGCGAGCGCACCTAGCTTGTCCCCCTCCCCCTCCCCCTCCTCCTCCTCCTCCTCCTCCTCCTCCTCCTCCTCCTCCTCCTCCTCCTCCTCCTCCCTCTCCTGAGCCTGGCCCCCCTGACGTTGCCCCCCCAGGAGCGCCGAGATCCCGATCTCGATGATTATTTCTCCTCCAGGGATCCCTGGAACGCCGAGATCGAGATTTCGACGTGTGCCAGCTGCTCTCCTCCCCTGTCGTCTCTCTCAATCCACTTCCCTCCTGACTGTCCTCGATCCTCCTTCTCTCGTCTTCTCTATCTGTGTTTCTCCTCTCCCGCTCCTCCTCCTCCTCCTCCTCCTCCTGCTCCTCGTGCTTCTCCTCCTGCTCCTGCTCTTGCTCCTCTTGCTCTTCCTCCTCATTTTTTTAGGCAGGCTATTGCGCGACGAATCGCGCCTCCTCCTCCTCTTCTTCCTCCTCCTCCTCCTCCTCCTCCTCCTACTCCACCTCCTCCTCTCTCGTTTGCCTCATCTCTCCTTCTGTCCTTGTTCCTTGTTCTTCCTCTCTACACTTACACATTCCACATACTACACTCATCTCCCCCCTGACTCTGTCCAGAATGTGCTCACCCATCTCCGGGTACTGTTTTTTACACACAAGATGAATTACAACACATGGTCTTTCCTATGGTCGTCTCGTCGAATCGGAGCGTTGTCCGTGTCTCGAAATGGTGTTGCCGCTGCAGCGCTGGCCTCATTTTAGGATCGGCGCTGTGGCCCCGTCGTTTAGTATGGCGCTCTCGCCCCACCGCGGGCAACTGTTCTGGATCCGAATGTGTTTCCTCATCGTTGTCGCCCCACTCCTTGCCCTTCCTCCGCCTTCCCCGCTCCAGTTCCTGCTGCTGCTGTTCGACCTCGTCCTACTCCTTCCTCATCCTCCTACTGTTCCTCCTGCTCCTCCGCTACCTCCTCCTCCTCCTCCTCTTCTCCTCCTCCTCCTCCTCCTCCTCCCCTTCTCCTGTGTACGCAGCTCCCCCGTTGCCGCTTGCGCATCACACGACGGGGTCTTCTTGGGATCTCTATAGGTCCGCTGTGCGACGCGTCCGCGGACGGAGGAAAACGTCCCGTGACACCGATGGTGTAGCTTTCGTGCCGAACCTGCGGTTCTCCCGATGAAACGGCCATCGTGGACAATAGTGTATGGGGCCATTTGGGACCGTATGGTCGTGGATGCCAAGACAATGGACACTCTAACAATCCTATCATCGAATTAAAGATGTGTTTAACATGTGTAAACCATGTTCTAAAACTGTTTCAAACATGCTTTAAACTTGAAAACACAGATTCGAAACATCTTTCAGACACCTGGAAATCATTTGGCAACATGCTTCCTCTCCATTAATCGACTTCCACAACAGTATGTGATCATCTGCCTGTGACTAATTACCACCTCGCACCGCCACATTCGACCGTCTTGGCTCACACGTTTCCGAACGCTTGTAACATGTTGGTCCTCCGATGTGGACAGTCTTGGCCCGTCTCGGACCACCATCTTAGACCATCTTGAGCCATCGCTGGCCATATTGGGCCGTCCTGGACGGACATCTTGGACCGTCTCTGAGCATTTTGGCGGACGCCGTAGGGAGATGAGTGCGGCGGCGGAGACGAAAACAAAGGCGGGAGACAAGCAGAAGGACCGTGACGATCGAGTACGAAAGGGACGACGAGTGCGACAACGTCGAGGAGGTGGAAGGGAAGGGGGAGGGAGGGAATGAGGGGAATGGGGGTAAGGCGCGAGGAGGATAGCAACGACGAGGTCGAGGAGGACGAGAGGAAGAGGACGGGAAGAGGCAGGCGGAAGAAGGAACGCGAGGAGGAGAGGCAGAATGAGGAGGAGGAGGAGGAGGAGGACGAGGATGAGCAGGCGGGGAGGATGACTATAACGACGACCATGATACTGGTATAGCATTACATGACATGACATCGGTACTTGAGGAACATAGTCTTCAGCACCTTGGCAGGTCAGAACGCCTTGCTACGACGACCATGGACGAGGAGAAGGAGAGACAGAGGAGAGGAGGAGCAGGAGAAGGCGGAACGCGAGCAGGCGAGGGAGGAGGAGGAAGAGGAGGAGGGTTCGAGCAGGAGCAGCAGCATGAGCAGCAGCAAGTGGACCAGGAGGGGCACGAGGAGCCCGGGAAACGAGGAGGAATGGAGAGAGGAGCGCCTGGCAAAAACAAAAACATCCTCAAATCCTGGATCCTCCGTCTCCTCCTCCTCCTCCTCCTCCTCCTCCCTCCTCCTCCTCCCTCCTCCCCTCCTTCCCTCTCACTCCTCCCTCCTCCCTCCTCCCTCCTCCTCCTCCTCCTCTCCTCCTCCTCCTCCCTCCCTCCCTCCTCCCTCCTCCCTCCTCCCTCCTCCCTCCTCCCTCCTCCCTCCTCCTCCTCCCTCCTCCCTCCTCCCTCCTCCCTCCCCCCCCCACCACCTGCGGCGGCAAAGGCTCAGGAGGGGAGCGCGCTGCCCGGCACCCGCCGAGATCTGATCCTTCCCGCCCGCGGCCCCCAGAGGCCCCCACCCGCGCCCCGGGGGCAGTGCTCGTCCCGGCTCCGCTTCCAGTGGTCCCCGCGCCCGACCTGAACGGTGTTTGGGCGAGTTCGTGGGCCGTTTGCGTTTCGACTTCGCTTCGCAGCAGAAGCGGGAAGAAGACAAAGCGGGTGAACACGCGAACATGACGAAAATTAGCAAAACACTGTTTAGGTCGATTCCTGGATGGTCCCGGGGCCCGAAAACGGCCCCCAAAGGCCGAATCTGGAGCGGATTGCGGTCGAGGCAAGGCTCCTGAGATCCGACGTTGCGAAGCGAAATGCACCATCGCGACAAATCACGGCCAGAGACCTAGACCCCTTCTTTCTGCAGCATTTTCTGAGCCAAATCAGTACGTAATGCTCCCGAGGCCCGGAACCGCGCGCAAATGCCGCAAGTGTGAGAATGCGACATGTCTCAAACGCTAGGTGCAGTTCAGCAGCGCTATCGTCCTTGGCGGACTCAAGCTGACCCCCCCGAACAGGCTGCGCAACGGGAGGCAGAGACTCTGGCGAGAAAATTCCCTACGACTCGGCAGCTGCATGGCAACGGGCGTTTCTGCACACACATTTATACACATATATATATATATATATATATACATACAAACATACATGCATATGATCAGATGTATGTATATAGTTGTGCGCATACACACACATATATATACACATACATATACATATACATATACATATACATATACATATACATACACATACACATACACATACACATACACATACACATACACATACATACATACATACATACATACATACATACATACATACATACATACACACATACATACAACCAAACATACATACATACACACATACATACATACCTACATACATATATACATGCATGCATACATACATACATACATACATTCGGTTAACGATGGTTGTGTATATGAACGTGCATACATACATGCATAAACGTGTCTTGACCGAACTAGGAAATTATCCTGGCGAAAGACCCAACCATACGCAAGTGTGAGAACCGCAAAGCAGGTGGGACGAAGCAAGGGGACTTTCCTATGGGGCCACGAACCATGTGAGGGGGTGCGCCAAAATGGGGCGGGGCCGCCATGCGAACCCTGCCACTGGGGCCTTCGGTGGAGCTCCCTATGGGGCCACGAACCGTGTGAAGGGCGCGCCAAAATGGGGCGGGGCCGCCATGCGAACCCTGCCACTGGGGCCTTCGGTGGAGCTCCCTATGGGGCCACGAACCGTGTGAGGGGTGCGCCAAAATGGCGCGGGGCCGCCATGCGAACCCTGCCACTGGGGCCTTCGGTGGAGCTCCCTGTGGGGCCACGAAACGCTGTACTGGGTGGGTGAAACGCAGGGAGGAGGGAGGAAGAAGAAGAGGAGGAGGAGCAGAGGAGGAGGAGGAGGAGGAGGAGGAGGAGGAGGAGGAGGAGGAGGAGGGGGAGGGGGGAAGGAAGGAAGGAAGGAAGGAAGGAAGGAAGGAAGGAAGGAAGGAAGGAGGAACGCGGGGCACCGTCTCTTCAAAACGAGGACCCAGCACCACAGGATGGTTGGGAAAAACGAATCTCGGGGCAGGCAGGCGGGGGCAAGCCTGCTCAGGGCTGGCGGCCGCAGAGACGCCCGCGTGGAAGTCGGGGTCCTCCAGCACCTGCCCGGGGGCCCCGCTGCTCGGGGCGGAGGCGCCCGAGGCCCCAGCGAACCTAATTACACGGCCCGTGCCGAGCCGCTGCCGCTGCTGCTTTGGGCGACCCAGAAGCTCCCCGTCGCTCGGACGTCCTTTCCCTGTGTTTTTCGTCGGTTAGGTGCGTGTTTTTTCTTCGCAGGATGATCCAGGATGCTCTTGAATAGTCCCCGCCGAGAAAAAGTGCACACGTCCGAGAGATACCAAGAGAGGGGGTCCAATCGAAAGGGGGTGGTGCAATAGGCTTGGGGCAACTGTATCGCACATGTATTGCGCAGGAGAATTGCATTGTATTGTATTGCAGGTCACATGCATTGCGCGCAAAAGTCCAGCAATACACTTGAACCCCCGAGTGTATTGCACGCCCCAGATGTACGCAGTTTCCTTGAATTCGACCACGACGTGCAGCTTACCCGCGCCGTCGTCCGTTTCCTCGAAGACGACGGGGGCAGTGTGAAAGGCTCACTCTGCAAGGGAGCAGGGTCTTCTTTCCTAAGACGCTGCTGCATAAAGTGGACGTCGGCGTGGCTGCGCTCAAGCGAGCCGAGGACCGATGCAACACCGATGAGTCCCGTGTAGATATGCATCATGATGTGTTTCGTAATACTTGCACGAAAAATGTATGCGTGATGCGTGCACCCGCGGAAATGATGGGTCAGTTTTGAGACCACTACGGAAGAGAGCTCTTGGGGTGACGCAGTCGAAACCGAACGTTGTCGGAGGTTTGGGAGGGGGGCAATGTTCACTGTGCGGCGCTTGTTGGAGCCGCGTGGACGCCCTGAATCCCGAAATTGCGGTATCCCTGGAACGCTTGAAGAAAGCAATGCAAACGAAACTTGGGCCGTGGTGGAACCTCTTGGACGCATGCCGTGGGGTCCGTCTCAAGGGTCTCTTGGGCGTGGAGCCGTCTGTGGGGTCCCTGGAAACCGTCTTGGGACCGCATTTGGCCCATCTGCGGATCTTCTTGGACCGTACTGGGCCAGGCTGAGGGTTCTCTTGGGCACTTCTTCGGGCAGCCCTGTTCGAGCCGTCCACAGGCCCTCTTGGCCCGTCTGGGGGCCCTCTTGCTGCCCTGCCGGGGCGTTTGGAGGGCCTCTCGGGCCAAATCGGCGCCGGCTCGGACCGTGTCCCGAGCTCTGAGAGAACGCGTTTCACGGGCGCTTGCCTTGGGAACACTCGGCGGCGCGTTTCGAACCGGGGGCCCCCCAGGGTGGGCCCCCCCCCGGGGTGGGCCCCCCCCCCAACACTCGGCGTCGTCGATCAAAACCAAGGGGACTCCACTCCCCCCCCCCTCCCGAACCCCTCCCCCTCCTCCCAAGGGGAGGGGGTTTGACCCCCCCCGGCACCGACGCCGGCGGCCGCCAGCAGCGCCGACGGCGGGGACGCAGCGACGATGACCAGAGGCAGCCCAAAGGGGGGGTGGGGGGGGTTCAAACCTCCCCCCCCCTGGCGCTGAGGGGGGGGTTCAACTCCCCCCACCCTTGGCGCGGGCGCCGGCGCTGGCGGCGGCCAGCAGCGCCGGCGCTGGCGCTGGCGACGGCGGGGACGCAGCGACGATAACCACCACTACCACCACCACCACCACCACTACCACTACCACCACCGCCTCAACCCACCACCACCACTGCCACAACCACCACACAACCACCACCACCACCGCCACCACCACCACCACAACCACCACCACCACAACTCACCATCACCACCACCACCACCACCACCACCACAAAAATTAGCCTGGCGAAGGACCCAACCATGTGCAGTTGTGAGTAATGCTCGTGTGAGTACCGTCTTCGGTGGATCTCCCTATGGGGCCACGAACCGTTTGAGGGGTGTGCCGAAATGGGTGTGGGGGCGGCATGCGAACGTTGCCACTGGGGCCTTCGGTGGAGCTCCTTCTGGGGCCACGAAACATGTGAAGGGTGCACCTAAGTTGGTGTGGGGGGGAGGCATGCGAACCCTGCCACTGGGGCCTTCGGTGGAGCTCCCTGTAGGGCCACGAAACGTGTGAGGGGTGTGCCGAAATTGGTGTGGGGGCGGCATGCGAACGCAGCCACTGGGGCCTTCGGTGGAGCTCCCTATGGTGCCACGAAACGTGTGAGGGGTGTGCCGAAATGGGTGTGGGGGCGCATGCGAACCCAGTCACTGAGGCCTTCAGTGGAAATCCCCATGGGGCCACGAAACGTGTGAGGGATGTGCCGAAATGGGTGTTGGGGAGGCATACGAACCAGGCCACTGGGGCCTTCGGTGGAGCTCCTATGGGGCCACGAAACGTGTGAGGGGTGTGCCGAAATGGGTGGTAGGGAGGCATGCGGACCCTGCCACTGGGGCCTTCGGTGGAGCTCCCTATGGGGCCACGAAACGTGTGAGGGGTGTGCCGAAATGGGTGGTGGGGAGGCATGCGGACCCTGCCACTGGGGCCTTCGGTGGAGCTCCCTATGGGGCCACGAAACGTGTGAGGGGTGTGCCGAAATGGGTGGTGGGGAGGCATGCGGACCCTGCCACTGGGGCCTTCGGTGGAGCTCCCTATGGGGCCACGAACCGTTTGAGGGGTGTGCCGAAATGGGTGTGGGGGCGGCATGCGAACGTTGCCACTGGGGCCTTCGGTGGAGCTCCTTATGGGGCCACGAAGCGTGTGAGGGGTGCACCGAAGTTGGTGTGGGGGCGGCATGCGAACCCTGCCACTGGGGCCTTCGGTGGAGCTCCTAATGGGGCCACGAAGCGTGTGAGGGGTGTGCCGAGATGGGTGGTGAGGAGGCATGATGATGATGATGATGGGAGGAGGGAGGGGGGGGGGAGGAGGAGGAGGTGAGGAACGCGGGGCGCCGTCTCTTCAAAACGAGGACCCAGCACCACAGGATGGTTGGGAAAAAAAACACCACCACCACCACCACAATCTACCACGCCACCACCACCACCGCCACAACCACCACAACTACCAGCAGCACGACCCGCCACCACCACCACGAACCACCACACCACCACCACCACCGCCACCACCACCACCAGCACCACCTCCACAAACCACCGCCACCACCACAACCCACAACCACCACCACAAACCACCACCACACCACCGAACCACCACCACCACCACCACCACAACCCACCACCTCCACCACCACAAGCCACCACCACACTACCACCACACCACCACCACAACCACCACCACCACCACCACCCACCACCACAACCACCACCGCCACCACCACAACAAACCACCACACCACCACCACCACCACCACAACCACCACCACCACCACCACCACCGCCACCACCACCACAACCCACAACCACCACCACCACCGTCGTCCTCGTCGACGCTCCCCGTCGCCGCCAGCCGCCGCCGCAGGCGCCAGCGCCGGCCCAGAAAAAGGAATCGTCGTCCTTGCCGCCGCCGCCGCCAGCCGAGGAGAGGGAGAGAGGAGAAGTAGGGGAAGGGGGGGGGGTTCGAACCCCATCCCCTCCATCCAGGGGGGGGGGGTCCCGTTCCAAACCCTCCCCCACTCCAAGCGACCACAGAACGCGCTCTTGCGGAGCTCTCGGACGCCCTCAGAGGGCACCAGGAAAGCGCGTGGGCCGTCTTGGGAGCGTCTGGGGCTGGCTGAGGCCCCCCATGGCAAATGCGCATGTTCCCGGACAGGGCGGGCTATCGAGCCCCCTGGCCCAAACACACACGGCAGTACGATCTGAAAGGCGTTGGTGAAAGCTCGCGAAGCAAGCGCACAACGACCTCTCGGACAGACCTTCGACTCCAACATTCCGCCACTCCCAGTCCTCCTCCATCCCCTTCAGGGCCTCGCCCGACGACCGTGGCAGCAGCTGCCCTCCCACAGGCCGCCCAGGCCCCGTGGGCCAAGGCAGGGAGGTTGACCACCGAGAGAAGGGCGGGCTTCCAGGTGTTGGGGGGGGCTAAAACGAGTGGGTCCAGCGAGAGTGACCCTGGGCAGGAGTGATCTGTGGTACGCGGCCTGCCGATCGTGGCATGCGATGCGACCAGTGGCGGCCTGCGCGCTTTGGGTTTGGGCCCCTATGCCTCCCGAAAGCTGCGCATCAAAGGTCACTCTGGCGAAGGGCCGCTCTCTTGTAGCCGACATTCCCCCATCGCCATCTCGCCGTCACCCCTCCACCCCCCCCCCAAGACTGAGGGGGGCCGACAGGGCGGGACCAGCTCAGGGGGGGAAACTTCGACCTGGAATCGGCGATAAATCGCCGATGTATCGGCGATTGGCACCTACCCCTTATACGCGGGGCATCACAATACGCGGGACACCCTTACCGGTGTCAGCGTACCAATGTTGGAAGTATGATCCCAAGGACGACAGAACCATAAAAGAACGCTGCAATGCTGCGCATGAAGGAATACCCGACGCAGCAAAAGCAAAGGTTTTGAGGTCAATACAACATCACAAAAACATCGTTGCTCCGCATGTATTCATCTTCCAGCTGTAGCTCTGGGAATCACTCAAAAGTTGCAAGTGCGACTGTCGGCACGGAGGCCAGAGCACGGTCGCTCGTTTTCCCCTCAGCCAGAGCCGTGAGCTTGGTACAAGCCGCTGGGGGAATCATTACGTCCTTGTGGTCTTCCCCCAGCAGACATCCGACGGCAAACCCTGCGTGCTGCAAAATGCTTCACGTACACATTGAAATACAGGACGCCATTCTCCGTACGCCCATGAACGACTTTCAGGTCAACTTTTCGGAATCGTAGCCCCAGAGCGAACCATTATGTAGCCTTGATATCAGGTTGCGACGCGCTGTAATGGTAGCCAGCTGGAGGATTGCAGCCAGCCAAGTGCGCTTACGGCAACGGGTGGATATTCCCAAAATCATCAGATCCTGATGCCTTCGACACCATGCGCTCTTCCCCGCCATGTATTCAACGAGGTATCATGATTTTCCTCCGCCCGCTCCTCGTCCTTATCCTTGCTCCTGCGTTTCCTAGCCCTCCTCTGCCTTCTCCTCAGCCCTTCGTCCTCACATCGGGTGCGAGATCGCAGAAGCAACCTTCGCGCGCGGAAGGAGAACACGTTACGTTCGAGCGCACCGATCATCCGACACCCGTCCAAACCACCCTGCCACATCCTCTTCGCTCACCGCCTCGCAATCATGGCGACAAGATGCTCCGACAAAAAAGTCTGCGGCGGCACCTTGGTGACAGTCCACTCGACGAGGTCGTAGCACATCTCACCCCTCTTCGCAGTCGAGCACTTGAAGCTCGCGTTAGCTAGCTCCTCGAGGCGGAGTAGAGAGATAGCCGCATTTGCCCAAAAAGGCGGGGGCAACTTCGAAACGTCTGCAACACATGAGCGGCATTGCACAATTACTGCAACAACAATATCGCAACAACTATTAGGCAAGGGACGGCAACTACTATACCACTACCAAAGCCGTACCCTCTACGACAAGAGCCAGACCACACTGACGAAGACGCCCGAGAGAAAACGCCGCACCCCATCCTCGCTTGTGCCTTGGCGCGAACGGGAACGGGGCATCGAAGAGCAGTGCGAGCGCGTGCGCCACCAAGAGATACCGAGAAAGGGAGAGTCGGCGGTAGACAAACCTCCCTTTGGTAAACCTCCCCTTAGTGATCGAAGAGCAGTGCGAGCGCGTGCGCCGCCAAGAGATACCGAGAAAGGGAGAGTCGGCGGTGGACAAACCTCCCTTTATGAAAGCTCCCCTTAGTGAAAACGGCCTAGGGCCGAAACCGACGGACCTGGACCCGCAAAAATGACAGCCGCGACGCCCTCTCGCGAACCGAAAACGACCAATTCCTCAATCGACGTGGCAAGGCAGGAGGCCTATCAACCTCCGAGAGAGAGAGGCCACAACGGCCGGCTCACAATCTGTCATGTGCGGCGGTGTAGGCACCGATGCGGGCGGAGGGGGGAGGCTTGAGGGATGAAAAAACGACCCTACCCTGGGTTACAAGTGCGTGGTCTGTAAACCTCCTGGGAGCCCCCAAAGCCTAGAGCCGCCAGGACGCGGCACATCACGCAGGGTCTACCTGTCAGAGCACAGGAGTTTCAGCGCACAGCGCCTCGTAAACCAGGGTGGGGGCGCTTTTTCTGCCCTTGATACACAGGAGGCATCTGTACACCACCACCACCGTGCCAGGCCAGGGCCATTCTGGCCCTGGCACGGTGTATACGCCCTCCTGGCCGAGGCCAGGAGGGCGTATACACCACCCTAGGGCCCAAAATGGCTCTGGCCTGGCACGGTGGTGGTGTATAGACGCCTTCGTCGGACTTGAGCGGCGGCAGCACGCCCGAGCGGGCCGGCGCAGAGAGACCGGGCGCCCCGCTGCGCCTCCAGGTAGGCCTCGGTGGCCCGCTCCGGGGACTCCTCGGGGCTGCGCGCGCAGGCAAACAGACGGGCGGAGCCCCGGCTGCAGGGACGGCCACGGGGTGCACCCCCGCCTCTGGCCGACGGATTGCACTTCGGAGTCCCGGAACGGCCTCCTCCTCCTCTCCTCCTCCTCCTCCTTCTCCTCCTCCTCCTCCTCCTCCTCCCTCCTCCCTCCTCCCTCCTCCCTCCTCCTCCTCCTCCTCCTCCTCCTCCTCCTCCTCCTCCTCCTCCTCCTCCTCCTCCTGGTGACAGGCTCGTGCGGGGACCCCGAGATCCCCCAGGGCCTCGCCGCGCGGTCCGTCGGCGCACGGCTCTGGGCCCTCGGCGGCCCCCCGCCGCCCGGGACGCCCTCGTCGGAGCACGGCCCGAGGCCTAGAACCGCGCGGCGACCCCGAGTCCCCACCGGCTCACCGCACGGTGTGGTCATCACCCCCCGCGCCTCGCGCGCCCCCGCGCCACCGCTCGGACGGCCCTTCCCCTGTGCTTTCTTCTCGGTCTCGCGCGTGACTCTTTCGCCAGATGATCAAGGCTGCTCCCCGATTGTCCTCGCCGAAGGAAAAAAATGCACGCGCCCGAGCGATGCCAAGCCCCCCCGGGCCGCCCCGCCGTGGCGAGAAAGGCGGCCGCCCTGGCCAGGGCCGCGGCGCGCGAGGCGCGATCCTCGTCGCGCCCCCGAGGGCGGCAGCGGTTGCACATCCTCGCACTGACGACCTACCAGGCCACCGCAAGCCAACTCGAAGACCCCAGGTCCGGGCTGGGGGGGGGGTACGGGCTTCATGCGTGTGTGTGTGTGTGTGTGTGTGTGTGTGTGTGTGTGTGTGTGTGTGTGTGTGTGTTTCCCCATATTCTCCCCCCACACACACTCCACTCCCACTGGAAACGGAGGGTAAACTGGGGCCTTCGGGTTGGGTTGGGGTGGTTTCACATCCTCTCACTGACGACCCACAGTAGGGGCCCGACCACACGAAACCTTCCACGAGAAACCCAACCCTGAGACCCCAGGGCATCCATCCTTTTTGACGTGGGAACGTCACGCGTTCCACGGCAAAAACATCGAAACACAAGAAACCCAGGGCACCCTGGAGGCAACTAGGGTGTTTCTTGGCATGGGCCCCCACTGTACCAGACCACCCCAACCCAACCCGAAGACCTCAAGTTCGGATTGGGGGAGGTACGGGCTTCAGATGCATGTTTTTCTGAAATGTTTCCCCCCCTCCCCCCGCACCCTCCCGCTCCCCCACTGGAAATGGAGGGTACATCCGGGCCTCCGGGTTGGGTTGAGGTGGTTTGGTGGGCGGTGACTCACGTGCACTCCTCCGCCACATGCTGCACGTGCTCCGCAATTGCGTCAAGCGAGCTGCGCTGCCATGCTGCCAACAACCTGCCGCACGATCACGAGAAGCCGCACCTTTGTCCGCAGTCCGCGCCCGCTCGGCGGCGGGGAGCCGAGGAGGGCCAGAAGAGCCCACGGCGGAGAGGCGCCGAGAGCGGCGCCAATCTGGGGAGAGCGCTCGCCACCAATCACCATGCGTAGCATGATCATCACTATCCTCCTACCGCCACTGTCACCATCACCATCGTCTTCACCACCATCACCATGACCACCACCACCATCATGGGCATGATAATGGGCATGTTCCTGGCCATCTTCGCCTCCTGGCCATCACCATCACCATCACCATCATCACCATCACCATCACCGTCATCATCACCATCACCATCACCATCACCATCACCATCACCATCACCATCACCATCACCATCACCATCATCACCATCATCATCATCATCATCATCATCATCATCATCATCATCATCATCATCATCATCATCATCAGCATCAGCATCATCATCACCACCTCCAGCAACATCACCACCACCATCACCATCACCTTCACCATCACCGTCACCATCACCACCACCGTCACCATCACCATCACCATCACCATCACCATCACCATCACCATCATCATCATCAACATCATCATCATCATCATCATCTTCAGCATCAGCATCAGCATCATCATCACCACCTCCAGCAACATCACCACCACCATCACCATCACCTTCACCATCACCATCACCATCACCATCACCATCACCATCACCATCACCGTCATCATCATCATCATCATCATCATCATCATCATCATCATCATCATCATCATCATCGTCACCATCACCATCATCATCATCATCATCATCATCATCATCAGCAGCATCAGCATCAGCATCAGCGTCATCATCATCACTATCACCATCTATCATCATCATCAGCAGCAGCATCAGCATCAGCATCATCATCATCATCACCACCTCCAGCAACATCACCACCACCATCACCATCACCTTCACCATCACCATCACCATCACCATCACCATCACCGTCATCATCATCATCATCATCACCATCACCATCACCATCATCATCATCATCATCATCATCATCAGCATCAGCATCAGCGTCATCATCATCACCACCTTCAGCAGCATCACCACCACCACCGTCACCATCACCATCACCATCACCATCACCATCACCATCACCATCATCATCATCATCATCATCATCGTCATCGTCATCATCATCATCATCATCATCATCATCATCATCATCATCAGCATCATCATCATCATCATCATCATCATCATCATCATCATCATCATCATCATCATCACCATCACCATCATCATCATCACCATCACCATCATCATCACCACCTCCAGCAGCATCACCACCACCGTCAGCAGCACCAGCAACGCCCACCGCCTACCTCCTGCGACCCACTCGCCCTCTCCCTCCAGATCCCTCCCGAGGGGCACACTGAGCGGGCAGCGGCTCAGGGCGCGGAGGGGACCTCGGACCTGGAAGCGGCGATGCCTCGCCGATGGATCGGCGATGGGCCTCCGATAGGGAACCCGCACGTTCCTGGGCGGGGCGGGGGCTGTCGGCCCCCTATCGGCGACCAGTGGTGTGGGACGATTCGGGGTCGATGCAACCCCCCCCTGGCCATCGCTCGGACGTCCATTCCCTGTGTTGTTTTCGGTTTCGTGGGTGGTTTTTTCGCCAAATGATCCAGGATGCTCCTCGATGGTCCTCGCCGAAGGAAAAATGCGCACGTCCGAGCGATGCCGAGCCCCAGAGCCCGTCTCCCCCAATCGCTGCCCCTTGCTTTGCGGGTCATGCCTCGGTTCTCGGGCGCGCCCCCAGGACGCTCTCGGCGAGAAGCTGCTGCTGCCAGGCATCCCGCGGCTGGAAGGCCGCCGCGAGCCGACGGAAACGCCCGACGGCCTCTTGACCGAAAAACCTCTACGCAATCACGGACCCGAACACCTCCTCCTCCTCCTCCTCCTCCTCCTCCTCCTCCTCCCCTGTGCAGCGGGCCCGTATCACAAGGATGCACGATGAGGATGCAAGGGCCTTGGAGGGCCCTCTCGAAGCCTCACGAGCAGGGCGCGGCCGACGACAGTGGCCAAAGATGGGCCGACACCGACCTTGCAGACATGCTGCAGCGGATGCTTGCGTGGATACCTGCCGGTGCAATCCCCGCAACGGCGAGTGAAAAACGAAGTCAATGTCGCGTGGGTGTTTATCCGTCCTCATTCCTGGCCAAAAAAAACGCACGAAATTCACCTCGAAATCCTGAACGAAATTATCCAGGACACATCCTATCGTTTTCCGAACGAGATCCGCTCTGCGGTGTTGGCGCCATGAACGGATGCAAGGATACCCTTGGGAAAATTCCTCATCCTTACCATGCGGGTTGACTGCATCTACGGGTTGACTGCATCTACGTACCCATCGTTCGGAAGAAGTAGGCAGAAGCACGACACAGGAAGGAGTTGGAAGTAGATTGGGTGTCCGCCCGCCCCCCAAGAAGGACGGAAACGGTGAGGCCACTCGATCGTTGAAGCAGGAAACCGCTCAAAGTAGATTTGGAATATTTGGGAATCCAAAAGTACCGATTTTCAACAACCAATGGGTACCTTGATACTTGTGACGCATGGGGGGCATGGTCGACCAGCACTTGATCCCATCATCCTGGAGAGACACAGATGCGATTTGGAACTCGATTGGGACAAGAGTGTGAAGATGCTGGTAGCGTCAGACTGCCTGGTCTTCAGGCCGACTGGGCAACCTACGGTCAACCCGTATAGTGAGGATGCGCGATAAGGATGCAAGGGCCTTGGAGGCCCATTTCGAAGCTTTTCGAGCGGGGCGCGGCCAATGAAAGTGGCCAAGGCTGGACCGAGGAGGCAAGGATGCAAGGGCACCCTTGGGAACGTTGCCCATCCTTACTATGCGGGTTGACTGTACCTCTGCCTTGAAGGTCGCTGGGGGGGCAGCGTTGTTTCCAGGGCCCGATCCCCGTACGCTCGGCGGGCGCGCTTGATCGGTTAACAGCAGTCCTTGCCGCCGCCCTTCGCGACAGGCTCTGATTTCAGGTTTGCTCTTGCCCACGATTGGGCTGCTCATGCTTGCTCTTGCCCCACACAAGCATTGCCCTCTCCCCCGTCGCCCCAGAAACACAGATCGCGTTCGCTGCCCCTCAGCGAGCTTCAACCTCTGCCTCCTCGCCCGCCCCTCCCTCGCGCCGCGCTGCTGGCCCGCCGCTCGCCTCGGCTCGCCGGTGCCTCCTGTGCGGGGGCGGGGCGAGGCGGAGGGGGCGCCGGGAACGGGCGGGAGAAGGAGGGGGAGGAGCGCCAGGAAGGGGCGCCAGGAACGGACGGGAGGAGGGGGAACGTCATGAGGGCGCTTCGAAGCTTGAGGTTTTGTCAGACGTTTCCGTGCATTCCTGGCGGTTTTCCAGCCTTAGAGGAGCAAGAAGCCCCATGAACATAAACTTTCGGCGCTCCGCGCGGATTTCTGGGATCTGCGGTGGACCCTCCTCCCTGGCGAGGCGCCGCCGGGGGGGCCCAGCGCGAATCCAAGGTATCCGCGCTCTTCGAAATTGGGGGTCGATACATGCCCCCCTGAGCCCATCCCTCGCTAAAATTGCACCTTGTACGTCGGAGCCAGTTCCACCGGCCCTTTCTCGACCCGACCTTGACTGTCCCTCGTCAAGCGTCGTGCGCACGTGAGCCCTCCCTGCAAGCTGACCACATGGAGACCTGGCCTGCCCGTGTCTCTTGCAAGCCGGCCGCTATGATGGTACGACTTCGGCTTCCTGCGGCCCTTCACAGCAAGTCCTCAATGAAGCCTCTGGCCGTAACACGTGGGCCTCTCGTGCCGTCTTGGAGCCATGGAGGCCTGCAGTGTGGCGCTCGTGGGAAACCGTGGGAAACCTCGGGACTTTCTCGGACGGTCTTGGAACTCTCGGGCGGCCCGGAGGCAGACACTCTGGAGCCCCGCAGCGGCGCGGTGACAGACCGTGCGGGGACCCCGAACTCCCCCAAGACCCCACCGCACGGTCCGTCGACGCACAATTTTCGGACCTCGGAAGCCCCGTCGCCCGAGACGTCCTCGGAGCACGACCCGAGTCCCAAAACCGCGCGGTGACCCCGACTCCCCACCGACTCACCACACGGTGTGGCCACCACCCCGCTTGGGGGCCCCCGATGACACGGGGAAGCGGAGACGCGGCGCGCACAGCTCCCGGCGGCAACTCCTGGGAACCTCCCGTACCACCCCGTCGGCTCTTGCGATGCGACGTCGATCTGCGCCAGCAGACGCCGATCGACGCTCGCTCGACGCGGAACCGACGCCGACTCGACGCCAAGCTGGCGCCATCCCAGCGGCTCCCAGGCGCCCATCGGCCCCGGTCGATGCCCAAGGCGGACCAGCGAGGGTCTGCGGGACGAGGCCCCCACGCCCTTCGGGAGCGGCCAAGAGGGGGGTGTCCAAGAGGGGGGGGGGTGCACGTCATGACCGGCGGCGCGTGCGCGGCCCAGCGGGGGGGCCAGGGACGCAATGAAATGAGAAGAGGCGCCATGAAAGCTTGGGAGATATCATTCTATGTTGCATCCTCGGGGGACCTTGTCTGTCCCGTCGCGGTCCTGTCCGCGTCGAATCCGTGTCGAATCCATGTCGGACGCGTCGGATCCGTGTCGAATCCGTGTCGAATCCGCGTCGAATCCACGCCAAATCCGCGTCGAGTCCGCATCGAGCACGCGTCGGGCCCCCCAAAAGACAACAATTTTTGGGACAGGCGAGGTCCCCCGAAGATGCAACAGAAATCATGGCCCCCGCTGTGGTATCCCCCCCTCCTGGTCATCACCCCCCTCTTCTCCGCCCCCGAGACAAGGAGGCCCGTGGGGAGCCCCCCCCCCCCACGGGACCACTGGACGTCCACCCCCCCGCTGCCCGCCCGCCCCCCCCCCCCGAGCGACCAGGCCCGAGGGGACCTCCAGGGGCAGGGCTGGCACCCCCCTCGTAGTCATCACCCCCCTCGTAGAGAACACCCCCTCCTAGTCATCACCCCCCTCTTTTCCGCCCCCTCCTCCTCCTCCTCCTCCTCCTCCTCCTCCTCTCCTCCTCCTCCTCCTCCTCCTCCTCCCTCCTCCTCCTCCTCCTCCTCCTCTCCTCCTCCTCCTCCTCCCTCCCTCCTCCTCCTCCTCCTCCTCCTCCTCCTCCTCCTCCTCCCTCCTCCTCCTCCTCCTCCTCCTCCTCCTCCTCCTGGTCATCACCCCCCTCTCCTCCGCCCCCGCGCTCGGGCACCGCTATCGCTCCGCCTGGGGGCCCCCCCGAGGCCCGGGGAGGCCCGGGCGGCCGAGAGCTCCCGGAGGGCGTGGCCGAGGGCCCCAGGGCTGCCGGGGGGGGGTCGGAGGCAGCAGTCCGGGCCCTCCCTGCCGCCCAGCGCCGCTGCAAATGCCCGGATATACACATACAGGCATGCATGCACACACAAGCATAAACACATGCATACATGCATGCATGCATGCATGCATGCATACATACATACATACATACATACCCACATACGTGCGTGCGTGCGTGCGTGCGTGCGTGCGTGGGTGCATGCATGCAAGCATAAACACATGCATACATGCATGCATATACACATACCTACCTATCTACCTACCTACCTGCATATATACATACGTGCATACATGCATACATACATACATCGATGCATCCATACATCAACACATACATACATACATGCATACATACATACCTACATACGTACGTACGTACATACATACATACATACATGCATACATACATACATCGATGCATCCATACATCAACACATACATCCATACACACATACATCCATACATCTATGCATCCATCCATACATCCGCACATCCATATGCATATACCTACATACATGCATACATGCATGCATATATACATACATACGTCTATACATACATCAATACATCAATACATCCATACATCAATGCACACATACAAACGTACACATACGTATGCACATACATAAATGCGTACAGACAGACATACATACATACACACATATGCATAATACATATATACGTATAGACATACACACGTGCATGCATACATGCATGCATGCATAAATCCATGCACGCATACACACATGGATGCATAGATGCGTACAAACACATACACAGCAGCACACACATATCTATACACACACATACATGCATGCATGCAAACATGCATACACACGTACGCACGTGCGCACGTAACTAGATACCTACACACATACATACATACATACATGGATGCAGCACATACATCACATACATTACATGCATACACACATACATGCATACGTGCATACGTGCATACATGCATACATGCATGCGTGCATACATACATACATGTATACATACATACGTGCGTACCTACATACATACGTACATGCATACATTACATACGTCATACACGTACATGCATACATATATTATGTACACACATGCATACGTATACGTATACCTGCACACATACGTTATATACATACATACATGCGTACATACAGTACGTACACACATGCATAACTATATACGGATGCGCACACAAACACGAGTTATACACCTGTATACATTCATACACGCACATACATGCATACGTACATACATGCATACGTACATACGTACATACATACATGCATTACATACAGACGTACATAATGACAGACAAGCATACACGCCTGCGTGCGTGCGTACACGCACATACATACATACATACATGCATACATACATTCATACACACACATACATACACATATACATACATACATACATACATACATACATACATACATACATACATACATACATACATACATACATACATATACATATACATACATACATGTGTATATGTGTATGAGCGCCCGCTCTACAGACACGCTTGCGACCGTCAGCGCTGCCGACCAACACATGTGTGTACGTTTGTGTGCGTGTGTGTACAATCGCGCCAGCTCCTCACGGAAACGTATGGGAACGAAGGCGTTTGCGTGGCATCATTCATTTCGATTGCGCTATCGGATACACATGCAGACACATGTCGCGCAATCGGATGCACATGCCTACGCAACTCTGCAAACGCCTCCTCAACATGGTCGCACATGCGGATGCGCAGTCGAACGCAGAGTCTGGAAACACTTCGAGAGTATGACCGCACATGGCCGCACATACCGCAGAGTCGAACATCCGGGCAGGGAGGGAAGAGATGAAGGAAGCAGGCAGGATAGAAGAGAAATGAGGAAAGACGCGGGGGAACGTGTGAGGGAAGCAAGGAGGGGAGGGATGTATGGCAGGTGGAGAGGACGGAGAGAAGGACAATTATAGCCAGAGATAGCCAGAGCACAGCATCCCGAAACAGCGTTCTTAGAGCCAAGGTGGCCAGACCACCGCGTGTGCGCATCTCGGAGCCCAGAGTAGGATGTCACAGGCAAGACTGGTCGGACCACCTCTTGCGCGGCATCTCGAAGCCTAGAGTTGTCTCAGGCGGAATTGGCTGGACCACTTCAAATCAGGCGACTCCGTAGCCGAGAATTGCCTGGACGTCTCAAGCGAAACTCGCCATACCACCTCAGACCACGGCATATCTGAGCTAAGAAATGGGAGGATGTCTCCAGCGAAACTGGCTGGACCACCTCTCGAACTGCATCTCGGAGCCCAAAATTGCGAGTACGTTTCAGGCGAAACTGGCCAGACCACCTCGATCCTGGCATCTCGCAGCCCACAGTTGCGAAGATTTCTCAGGCGGAATTGGTTGGACCACCTCGCACACGGCATATTGGAGCCCAGAGTTGCGAGGATGCCTCGGGCGAAAATGGCTGGACCACGTTTCGCGCGGCATCTCGGCGCACAGAGGTGCGAGGATGTTTCGGGCAACAACGGCTGGACCACGTTTCGCGCAACATCTCGGAATCCAGACTTGCGAGGATGTCCAAGCGAATGGGCCGGACCCTCTCGTGTCAGGGCATCTTGGAGCCCAGGGCTGCGAGGACGCCTCGAGCGAAACATGGCTGGACCACCTCTCGCGCAACATCTCCGAGCCCAGAGTTCCGAGGATGTCCCAGGCACACATGGCTGGAGCACCTCGTGTGCGGCACCACGGAACCCAAAGTTGCAGAGGAGGAGAGGGGGCGTGGACGGTTGTCTCCGGGGCCGTAGGCGACCCGAGGAGGGGAGGGCGAGCATGATGATGATGATGATGATGATGATGATGATGATGATGATGATGATGATGATGATGATGATGATGATGATGATGATGATGATGATGATGATGAGGAGGAGGAGGAGGAGGAGGAGGAGAGGAGGAGGAGAAGGAGGAGAGGAGGAGGGAGGGGAGGAGGAGGCGGAGGATTGAGGAGGGTGAGGAGGAGGGAGGAGGAGGAGGAGGGGAGGAGGAGGAGGGAGGGAGGGAGGGAGGAGGGGGAGGGAAGGAGAGGAGGGAGGAGGGCGGAGGAGGAGGGAGGAGGAGGAGGGAGGAGGGAGGAGGGAGGAGGGGAGGAGGGAGGAGGGAGGGAGGAGGGAGGAGGGAGGAGGGAGGAGAGGAGGGAGGAGGAGGAGGAGGGTGAGGAGGAAGGAGAGGAGGAGGAGGAGGAGGAGGAGGAGAGGGGAGGAGGAGGAGGAGGAGGAGGAGGAGGAGGAGGAGGAGAGAGGAGGGAGGAGGGAGAGGAGGAGGGAGGAGGTGAGGAGGGAGGAGGGGAGGTGAGGAGGAGGGAGGAGGAGGAGGAGGAGGAGGGAGGAGGGGGGAGGAGGAGGGAGGGGGGAGGGAGGGGAGGAGAGGAGGAGGAGGAGGAGGAGGAGGAGGAGAGGGGAGGAGGAGGAGGAGGGAGGAGGAGGAGGAGGAGGAGGAGGAGGAGGAGGAAGGAGGAGGGAGGAGGAGGGGAGGAGGAGGAGGGAGGAGGAGAGGAGAGGAGGAGGAGGAGGAGGAGGAGAGAGGAGGAGGAGGAGGGGATGAGGAGGGAGGAGGGAGGATGAGGAGGAGGAGGAGGAGGAGGAGGAGGAGGAGGAGGAGGAGGAGGAGGAGGAGGAGGAGGAGGAGGAGAAGGAGGAAGGAGGAGGAGAGGAGGAGGAGGAGGAGGAGGGAGGAGGAGGAGGAGGAGGAGGAGGAGGAGGAGGAGGAGGAGGAGGAGGAGGAGGAGGAGGAGGAGAGGGAGTAGGAGGGGGCGTGGACACCTCAGGGAAACGGCGGAGGGAAGGGAGCGAGGTGAGCGAGGGAGCGCGTGGAGAGGCGGGGGGCGCCGGGGGAGGAACAGGAAGCAAGGAGTAGAAGGCAAAACATCCACCCCCATAAGAACCACCCCGACAAACGACACCGTTTAGTAAGCGCACCCAGGGAAGACATCGAACAGGGCAGGGCTTTTGATGAGTCCTGGAGACCTCGTACAGTCATCGGCCTGACCTAAGGAACGATACATAGGGAACGAAACCCTTTTTCCAAGGATTAACGCATATGGAGCGATCAATCATACATAACGCATGCGGAACGATAAGTAACGCATGCAAGCCTAAGGAACGATCGAGCCCCTTTGGAAATGAAGATGTTCATTATTCAAGCCGCTCACTGTACGCGGAAAGTCTTGAAAAGCGGCTGGCGTGCGCTGCCACATGTGTGCGGGCATGCGCGGGCATCCGAGGGCAGCCGGGTCCATCGTGCGCAGGCGTGCGCGGAAGCAGAAGCTGCGGTTCCCGCAGCACTCCCGCACGCACCATCGCTCGGACGCATATTCCCCGTTCCTTTTTTGGGGCTTTCGTGCGCGTTGGCTTCGCAGAATGATCCCATATACTTTTCGACGGGACAAAACTGAGCACGTCCGAGCGATGCTGAGCGCATGTGCAAGCATACAGTCGGGGCGTTGACCTAAGGAACCCTAAATAAGGAACGAGGCCCCTTTTTCCCATGAGATAAACTTCGATTTCCCATGGACACCCTAGGGAAAACCCAAGGCGAACTGTAAAACAATCAGGGAACGCCGAGCCCCTCCCCAACGAAAAGGGTTCCTTCTTCAAGACCCCTACTGTATGCGGGCGCGTGTTGCGGCGCGCGCCAGACGATCGAGGAGCCAGACACGGCGAGGCGCACACGACCCTGCACATGCCTGGGACCTCGTGCATCGTCGGAAGGGTTCGAACGGTCATTCACTGTCCCTGGGAGCCTGGCTCAAAGGGAATTCCGTGGCGCGGATTCTGCCTGTTTGTTTGCTGCCGTCGTCCCACCCGCGACCCGCCCCGCGAACCACCCGCGCCCCGCCCCGCGACCCACCCACCTTGCTTTGACAATAAGCTCGGCGCCTGCGGCGGGCCTGGTGTGCAATTTGTAGGAAAACAAATCGGCGCCTGCGGCTAGCTTCTTCAGAGCCTCGCAAACTGCCGACGAACCCGCCGTCCCCACACTCTTACCCGCAACTGCGGGGTGCTACGTAATACACCCAAGCAGAATACCCCGCACAGGCCCTGCGCATGCACCCACGCAGAGGTGTTGAAACGAGTCTGGTGTGACTGTCATATATATATATATATATATATATCCGCCTTCTCCGGCCGGCCGGGCACTGAGGCCATACGGCCGATCCTCCTGCCCGTGTCCTCCGCATCGGCGTCACCGACCTCAACCGCGGCATCGATCTCCGTTGCTTCCCTCTTGCTCCCCGCCGCTGCTCGTGCCTCCCTCGAGCCCGTGGCAGGACGACGAGGCGGCGCTCCTTCTGCCGCAGTGCTCCGGGCAGTTCGCATGCAGCGCCTTCTGGACATCCTCCGCGCGCCGCAGCACGAGTAGGGGGCCACAGGCGAACCCTACCCCTACCCCCCACCATTTCGGAGGGGGAGGGGGGGGCTCACTTCGCTCGGGAGCTCTCGAACGAAGTGAACCCCACCCTCCCCCTCAGAAGTCGTGGGGGGGTAGGGGTAGGGTTCGCCTGTGGCCCCCTATACTCTTCCGAAGCCACGGAGGGAAGGGCCTCTCGGAAGCCCTCCGGCCTCTGCGGAGGCCCCGCCGCGTGCCGAGGCGGCCCGCACCCGCCCTGCCTGTCCCCTCTTGGGCGCGCGGCCGATGCGGAGGCCCCCGATGGCCTCCCCCAGAGGCCGTCGAGGAGGAGGAGGAGGAGGAGGAGGAGGAGGAGGAGGAGGAGGAGGAGGAGCAGGAGGAGGGGGAGGGTGCGAATGAAGCGAACCCCACCCTCCCCCTCAGAAGTCGTGCGGGGGTAGGGGTAGGGTTCGCCTGTGGCCCCCTAACGAGGCAGCACGGCGAGAGCGCGCACCCGCCGACCCCCCGCCTGCCAGCCGGCGCCGTGGCGTGCGAGGTGTTCGGTTGTGTCCCCTGCCCCCGTCCTCCGCGGCAGGAGTCTCGAGAGTCCCTGGGGAAGGGTGTGCTGTGGCCCAGGGCTGAACCTACGCGGTGCTTTTCGCTTTCGTTTTGCTTTCGCTTTCCCTCGTTTTGTCTTCGATTTGTTTTCGTTTCCGTTTTGTTTTCGATTTCGTTTTCGTTTTTTTTGTTTGTTTTCGTTCTCCCTCGTTTTGTCTGCAATCCGCCTTTCACGCAGAACGACATCGAAACGAAAACGGCCCACGAAATCTCGCCAAAACACCGTTTGGGTCCACCCCTGCTGTGGCCGTGGAGCGTCACCCAGGCGACTCCAACGTAGGGCCCACGGGGGGCCCTCCAGGGGGAAAGCAGTCCCGAGGTGTCCGGCTTCCGCGGGAGAACATGAGAACTCCTTGGCGAGGGGTTCGGGCACGGGGGTTGCCCCTGCCTAAACTTCGGGAAGAGGAATGACATCTCACCCGCGGGGGTGCTGGCGAGCGAGGTCCCACCCGCCCCAGCACAACCAGAGGAAAAAGTGCGAGAGCCTAGATTGTAAATGTAATGCAGCAACACTCGAATAGAAGCCGTACTCGGGAATTGTGCTGGCATTACTTGCGCGCTGCCTGTGTCTTATTGCCGCAATCGGCATGATATACTGCTTCCTGATTCCTTAATCGCGATTATATCATGCTTCCATACTCTCAAGTCGTGATCCCACGGTGTTCCCTTAATCCTTAGTCAATCGTCTATGATGTTTCCTCAAATGCTTCAATCGAATTTCGATAAACTAGCTGCACTGCAGGACCAAGTGCGCTCTAGGAGCAGCTGCGCGCTAGCACACGATGATACCAATTGTACTCAAATACTACGTGCACTCTGGCAGGAGGGCTTCAGGGGGTTCGGTCGCAATACGCCCGCGGAAAAACAAAATCCATGCGCCGCCAGGGGTCCTGGAACTAACGCTTCGCCGCGCAAGTGGACCCCGCGGAAGGAAGAAAATAAATCGGGGGGGGTGTTCAGGCATGAGCCGCAGGGGCGATCCTGGAGTCCCGTCGCGGCTCAGGTGCTGCGATTCACGTGGGCATGTCTCGGGCGGTCACGCAAACGAGACCTGCTGAAACGTTGTGCCGCACAGTCGGATGCGAGACTTGATGAGTTTGCGACGGTAATCCCACCAGCCCTCTGGACGTACACAGGTAGTTCAGAGAGAAGGAACAACTGCATAAGCACAAACTGTCGCCTCGCCATCGCTCGGACGTCCATTTCCCGTGCATTTTTCGGTTTCGTGCGTGTGTTTTTTTGCTCGATGGTCCATGATCGTCCTCAATGGTTCTCGCCGAGAAAAAATGCACACGTCCGAGCGATGCCAGGTCGCAGGTCCGCGCGGATTTCTTGGATCGGCGCTGGGCCCCCGTTCCTGGCGTGCGGAGCGCGCCAGGTGCGGCACCGGAGACGCCGCCAGGGGGGTCCAGCTTAGACCCAAGAAATCCGCGCGGGGCTCCGATGCTGTGTTGACGCAGCCATTCCCTGGTTCAGATCTGGGGCGCGCAAACATGGATCAGCGATCCATGGATTTGGTGCGCGGTCGCCAAATCCATGGATCAGGGGAGGTGCCATCCCCAAAATGCGGCCGGTGCCGCCTCGCTCGGCGGCGGAAATCCGCGATTCCAAATGGAAACGGGACCCGTCGCTAATCCACGCCCCCTTAATCCATATTTGCGATCGCCTGATCAGATTGCAGAAGAAGAATTCCTCGAACTCCCCCTTGCAGATTCCCCGTCGAGGAATGCCCACCCCTGCCCCGCAGGCAGAGTCGCTTTCCACCGGGGCCCGGCCATGCCTCTTGCGGCCTCTTGCGGGGGCTCCTCCTCCTCCTCCTCCTCCTCCTCCTCCTCCTCCTCCTCCTCCGCCTCCTCCCTCCTCCTCCTCCTCCTCCTCCTCCTCCTCCTCCTCCGCCTCCTCCCTCTCCTCGTCGACGGCCTCTCGGGGAGGCCATCGGGGGCCTCCAAATCGGCCGCGCGCCCAAGAGGGGAAAGGCAAGGGGGGGGGGCGGCCAGCCCCGGCAGGCGGCGGGGCCTTCCGCGGAGGCCGGAGGGCTTCCGAGAGGCCCTTCCTCTCCGTGGCTTCGGAAGAGTATAGGGGGCCACATGCGAACCCTACCCCAGGGAGGGACTTCTCCCTTGGCAGGGACTCTCGGCTCCTGCCGCGGAAGACGGGGGCAGGGGACACAACCAAACACCTCGCACGCCATGGCGCCGGCTGGCAGGCGGGGGGTCGGCGGATGCGCGCTCTCGCCGTGCTGCCTCGTTAGGGGGCCACAGGCGAACCCTACCCCTACCCCCGCACGACTTCTGAGGGGGAGGGTGAGGTTCACCTCGTTCGAGAGCTCCCGAGAGAGGTGAACCCCACGCTCCCCCTCCGAGATGGTGGGGGGTAGGGGTAGGGTTCGCATGCGGCCCCCTAGAGTAAGGGGCGGGAAACTGACCACAGCCACTGCTTTTCTTCTGTTGCCGCCATCCAGCCAGCAGAAGCACAGCAATGGTTTGTGGTCATTCCCACAACCGCTGCCTCTTTCTCGGCCCGCTTGAAGGCGGCGCCAACAACAAGAAGAAGTGGCTGTGGTCATTTTCCCCTCCCGAGGCGGGAGATCTGCTCAGACGGCCCACCCCCTCTGCCTTCCCCCCGTGGGCGCGCCGCCGCATGGAGGCAGCTTGCCTGGGAAACTCTTGGAGCCTCCTGAGAGCCTCCAGGAGGTCATCTTGCTGGTGGTCTTGTGGGTCTTGTTGGCCCCTTGCGACTTCGGGCCCTCCTGGGGCCATCCCGAGGCCGGTCTTGGGGCCAGCTTGGAGCTCCCTTGCGCAGTCTCAGGGCCCTTTTGGGCCGTCTTGGGGCCCTCTTGGGTCGTCTTGGGGCCCTCTCAGTTCTTTTGGGCTGTCCCTGGACACCCTGCAGATCCAGGCGAGCATGCCAAGGTCATAGAACAATTCACATATAGTCAATATATGCTCGCCTCTTGGGGCCGTCCAGTCTCGCCTGACGTCCCCCGCGACCTATCGGAGCGTCCAACACGGCCCAAGAGGGCTCCAATAGGCCTTCAAGATGGCACAATGTAGCCCAACATGGCCTCCAGCATGCCTCCAAGAGACCCCACCGGGACGGCCCCAAGACACTTCCGAGTGGCCACTGAGCCTCATAAGGATGTTCCTGAGAGGGCCAAGAACGCTCTGAGATCGCCCACGGGAGCCACTCGAGGTGAACATAAGCGCTCCAATTCGGCCCCAAAGATCGTCACAGGAAGGCCTCAAGAGGCGTTCCTCACGGCTCCGACGGGGCGCTCCCTGCTTGATCGATTTCCTGCAGGGTAGCCCGAACAAGGCGCCCCAGGCCCCCTAGTGGACCTCAAGAGAGCCCCAAGAGGGCCCCAAGAGAGCCCCGAAGGTCTCCCGAATGATCCCCAAGATGGCCCAAATCAGCTTCCAACAACTCAGGCTGATCCCGAGCTTCGGTTTCACGACTGCCCCCGTTCGTCGTTACACTGCTTGCTCTGCAAATTTCCATGATCACAACAACTCGCCTGTGCATCTTTCTAGATGGGCTGGTGGAGATATGCGCAGCGTCAAGAAACTGCGGAAACAAGCACGGTTGGACGATCCCCCCTACCATACCCAGCTGACATGTACGAGGGCAGATACACTACTATCTGATCATGCCCCTCGGGGCGACCAAGCTGCTCACGATGCCGAAATCATGAACAACCATACAGGTTGTCGAACTTGCACTTTGGGTGCGTCCACGTGATCATGCATGTATGCATGAACCGAACAATCATCACACCAGAGCTGATGTATGTTCCAGGCATAAGGAGGAAACAATCCGTTCAGAAGGACACTGAAATCAGGCACTGGAACATGGAATCGGTTGCTCCCGACCTTTGGGGGATCGGCGTCCTACTTGCGCAATCCAAATGCGTTGAACACGCCCTCTCTGAACATCTCCCTGCCCCTCCTCCTCCTCCTCCTCCTCCTCCTCCTCCTCCTCCTCCTCCTCCTCCTCCTCCTCCTCCTCCTCCTCCCCTCCCCGTCCTCCTCCTCCTCCTCCCCTCCTCCTCCTCCTCCTCCTCCTCCTTCCTCCTCCTCCTCCTCCTCTCCTCCTCCTCCTCCTCCTCCTCCTCCCTCCTCCTCCTCCTCTCTCCTCCTCCTCCTCCTCCTCCTTCCTCCTCCTCCTCCTCCCTCCTCCTCCTCCTCCTCCTCTCCTCTCCCTCCTCCTCCTCCTCCCCCTCCCCCTCCTCCTCCTCCTCCTCCTCCCTCCTCCTCCTCCTCCTCCCCTCCTCTCCTCCTCCTCTCCCCTCCTCGCCTCGCCTCCTCCTCCTTCCTCCTCCTCCTCCTCCTCCTCCTCCTCCTCTCCTCCTCCTCCTCCTCCTCCTCCTCCCCTCCTCCTCCTCCTCCACCTCCTCTCCTCCTCTCCTCCTCTCCTCCTCCTCCTCCTCCTCTCCTCCTCCTCTCTCCTCCTCCTCCTCCTCCTCCTCCATCTCTCCCCCCCCTCCCCTCCTCCTCCCTCCTCCTCCTCCCCTCCTCCTCCTCCTCCTCTCCTCCTCCTCCCTCCTCCCTCCCTCCTCCTCCTCCCTCCTCCCTCCTCCTCCTACTCCTCCTCCTCCTCTCCTCCTCCTCTCCCCCCTCCTCCATCCTCCTCTTGATCAATGTCACTCGTCTCCGCCAACATCCCTTTCCGCCTCCGCATGCTCCCGGCCTCTCCGCTCACCTCCTCCTCCTCCTCCTCCTCCTCTCTCCTCCTCCTCCTCCTCCTCCTCCTCCTCCTCCTCCTCCTCCTCCTCCTCCCCCTCCTCCCCTCCTCCTGGATCCGCCGCGGGAAATTTACGACACATCACATAGTGGAAGACACGTGTCGTTTCGGACGCTTGCGAATAATGGTGCGCGCTCGGTGACAACTGGCATAGCTGCGCCAGGGTTTGGGCGCCCGAGTTATCCGGGGTAATTCAGGCCTGGGGTAACTCGGGCTTGGATTCCCGAAAAACGAACCCGAGTTAGCCCTGACCCGAATTGTCCCTGATGATTTGGGGCTCTGGACGCCCGAGTTATCCGGGGTAACTCGGGCCCGGGGCAACTCGGGTTCGGATTCCCGAAAAACGAACCCGAGTTAGCCCTGACCCGAGTTACCCCTGACGATTCGGGTCTCTGAAGGGTGGCCTCCGCGCCATCCTCTGCCGGCGCGCCGAAGCCGTGCTCCTCCTGCCGGCGTCAGCCTCGCCTCCGGCGCCGGCGCGACGAGCCTCGCCCTCGGTCGCAGCGCCGCGCTCGCCCCCGAGGCAGCGCGCCGCCCCGCTGGAGCGGCCGCCCTCCCTCCAGCCCTTCCCCCGCCAAACCCCCCTCTCATGTGGAAGAGTAGAAGAGACGATACAAAAGAAGCAACACTGTGATAGTGCTGCAATGTTTCCTCGCCCCGCGTACTGAATCTCTCTATCTCAGGTGCATTCACCAGCCCAAACGTGTGTGCGCCCTCCTGTTAGTAGGGCTTGAGCACCGGCCTAAACCAGTGAACACACCTCGTTCCCCTCCTCCTCGCGCGTGGCCGCGGGGTCCCGCGCCGCCCTCGCCGCAGTCGGAACTCACCGCCGCGCTCGGGCGCGAGGGCGGGGCGGCAGCCGCGGCTCGGAGCAGACGCGCCGCAGACGCAGGGCCCCTCGCCGCAGACGAGCCGCGTGGAGGGCCACGTGCAGGCTGTCGCCCCAGGTGCGCGTCCGCCGCTGGGCTTCCGTCCCGCGCGCGCCCGACCTCGGGCGCCAAGTGGGCCCAGCCCCGCCCAGCTCCGGCCCCTCCCGCGAAGCTTCGCTGCTGCAGGCTCGGGTGCTCGGCGCAGCAGTTTCCGACCCTGCGGCCGGCCTGAGCCGAGAAGGCCGAGGAGGAGGAGGACGAGGAGGGAGAGGAGGAGGAGGGACGAGGAGGGGGGGGTTAAGGATTGGGGCTGAGGAGGGCCGAAGGAGGACCGAGTGATAGGGGTGGGGTCCTCCTCGTCCTCCTCCTCCTCCTCCTCCTCCTCCTCCTCTTCCTCATCCATGGTGGGGCTCTCGAGCGGCCCTCTCTGGGCTGCCTGCGCGACTGGAGCCCGTGTTGGGGTCCTCTTGGGGCCATGTTGGGCTCTCGCGGGGTTATCTTGGAGCCTTCCTGGGACAGTTCGGGACGCGTGTGGACCATCATTGGGGCTGTCTTGCGTTGTCTGGGGCCCTCGTGGATCGTCTTGGGCTCCTCTGGAGGCCCTCTGCGGCTCTCTTGGAGCAATCCTGGGCCATCTTGGAGCCCGATTATGGCCCTCATGCAGCGCTCTTTCACTCCTCCGAGGCCCTCAAGTCGCCAGATGTAATCAAACATGAAGAGCCCAATAATCGCCAAAGAAGCACACATCTGCACTGCGGGATCTCTTTGTTTCTCACGGGTTTAAACTGGGTGTCCTTTGGGGGTCTTTTTGTGGCCACCTGGGCCTGAAATCAGCCCGCTACTAGAGCTCCAATCAACTCTTCACATCCTGCAACTGTTTGAGAGATGATGCTGCTCTTCTCCACTGAACAGAGCTAGGCTGGCTACGGTGCTGAGATGTACACCTCCCAATAGAAAATGATAAGCGCCACTTGGCCACCTGTTTGGACGCCCGAAATGGGCACGGGAAAAAATGGTACAATGCCCAACAACAAATGTTGTCCCAAACCAACAGCGGCCGCTGTTGGGCAGGCGGCCTTCTGTCTCGAATGGACACAGGCCGCGGCGACGCCGACCGCGAGTCCTGTTCAGCTTGAACAGGAACTGCTGCTGGGCATTGTACCCATTCTTTCCGTACCCATGTCGTTCGTGCCGAACCTGGGGGCTGCTCGGGTCCTCGCGGAGTCGTCCGACAGCTCGCTCGGCAAACGCTGGCTGGCACGCTCCCTCGCGGCCCCTTGGGGCCCTCCCCTGCCTTCCGGGAACGCCCGGGGCAGGCCCCGGAAAAAGGGGCCAGGATTCGATGTCCAGTGACGGAAGGGTCCTCCTCATCTCCCTGCTCCTCCTCCTCCTCCTCCTCCTCCTCTCCTCCTCCTCATCCTCCTCCTCTTCCTCCGCATCCTCCTCCTCCTCCTCCTCCTCCTCCTCCCCCGCCTCCTCCTCCTCCTCCTCCTGCTCCTCCTCCTCATCCTCCTCCTCCTCCTCCAACGCCGCCTCCTCCGCCTCCTCCTGGGGGGGGAATCCGGGAGGGGGGACCCGCACGAGGGCCCGGACCCCCAGTGCCCAGCAGACGCACGGCATCCAGATCTCGCACGCCCCGCGCGAAACAGACGAAGCACAAGACAGACGGCTCCCAAGCGGCCCCCCAAAGGCGCACTCGATAACCGCCAGTGGCTCCCAGGAGCATCACGGAGGGCTCCCCTCGCCCCGAGTCCCCCGGACAAGCCCGAAACGTTCCGAGACTGCCACATAGCCGCGCCAGAATGCATTAAAGGCAATGACGAAGGGCTCCAAGAAACGAATTTACTCAAGCCCCAAATCTTTCCATCAAGCTTGCCACTGCCTCTATGGGTGTCCTCACCCCTTCTGGGTTGATTCCTTGAGAACCACACCACGTCGCAGACGGGCCATAGAGAGCCACGTAGACTGCCAATGCATGCTAAACACTGCCTCATCGAATGTCGAAAGCATAGACAGACCGCGCGTGCGTGTCATACGTTCATTTCTCAGCGACGCAGGGCTACAAAAGATTAGAGGAGGCACAAGGCTACAACACATTGCAGGGCTACGACGCACACCGTGCAATAGGGCCTCTGCATGCCTCGAGGCGGCACAGGGCTACAAAGTAGATGGATACTATGATCCTGGGTTATAAAAGAAAGCAGGGATGCAGACTCCTGTACTAAATGAAGCTAGCACACGTCGCCGCGAGTGCCTGCCTGTCCTGAAGGGACTCTTGCTGCAACTGCCGCCATGAAGCTGCCATCTTGGGACGTCCTACGCGGTTTCCACTCGGATCCGTGCTCTTCACAGTGTGTCCTGGAATCTCGCAACGCGTAGATCCCTAACCCTCGGTACCCGCCCTCTTCGCCTTCGACCGTACCCCTTCGGGAACACACCTGCCTCACCCGCCACGTGCACTTAGCGCAGCCGCCCAACGCACGGGAAGAGAGGATGGTTGGAAGGGGGAGGGAGAAGGACGGCGCACGAGAGAAACTAGCAGGAGGGGGGGGCTGGGAACAGAGAGCACCTGGCAGCGCCAGGCGGGCACGTCGGGAGGGCAGACCCTGGCCGGCGGGTCCGAAGGCGGGCCTGGGCGGCCAGGTCGAGCATGGAGCGGGCGGGCCGCCGAAGCGTGGGCCCTGCGCGAGTCGCGAGGTCTCGGGCGGCCGCGCGATTCCCAGGCAGACGACGCGAAGAGGCCGGAGCGAGAGCGCGGTTTCCTGAGGGTCGAGGGCGCGGCAGCCGAATCAAGCGCGAGGAAATCCCACGGGGGCGCGCGACTCCTGCACAGAGCGTGCAGAGGTCCCGCGCGATAGCGCGATTTTGGAGCACACTGTGCGGAAGTCTCGGGCGGGAGCCGTGGCTGCTGCAACCCGTGGGTCAGGGGGCCCAGCCTGAACACGGAAGCGTCCCCTAACAAACAGCGGGGTGCGAGCCCCAGGAGGCGCAGTGTACTCGAAACAGATACAATTTGCACCACTGGGGGCCAACAACAAATATTATTATTCAACAGCAACAACAACAATAGCTTTAAGACTGTTCGCCCTTCTATGCTCGAGTGTCCAATAACGCGTATTTCCCAAACCCTCGATACCCGCCCTCTTCGTCTTCGATCGAACCCCTTTTGGGGGGTATACCTTTCTTCCCTGCAGGCTGGGCCCCCGCAAGCGGCGGGGCGGCCGCGGACCGTCGGCCTGGCCAGCGGCAGCGCTGATCGGCGGGGCGGCCGCGGACCGTCGACCCGACCCCAAGAGGGACGGACAGGGGACCGACCACGACGACGACGACGACGACGACGACGACGACGACGACGACGACGACGTCGAAGACGACGGCGTCGAAGACGACGACGGCAACGACGAGCGAAAGCGAGAGCGAGAGAGAACGACAGCAGGGCCACGAAGGAGGCCACGAAGGGCGACACCGGGGACACGAAGGGAATGCGTATGGGGCCACGAAGAGCGCGAACGAACAGGAGCCACGAAGTGCAGATGATGCGGGGCCACAGAAGGCAACTAATTATGGGGCCACTGAGGGTAGCAACTGGGCCACGTAGGACAGTGAGGGGGACACAAATGGCGACAGCGGGGCCACGAAGGGCATGCACATGAGGCCACAACGGGCGCGACTCCTGGGTGCCTGGGTGTCGGGAGCGCGGCGCTTGGGCAAATCGCAGGAAATTCCAACGCAAGGCCATTCTTCAGTAAGTTGCAAGCAAGTCTCCAGCGAGAGCGCGACTCCAGAGCGCCGGGAGAGCGATTCCTGAGTAAACTGTAAGGAAGTCCCAAGCGAGAGCGCGATTCCTGAATTAAATGCGAGGAAGTCTCGGGCGGGAGCGGGGGTCGTGGCTAAATTGTAAGGGGTCTCATGCGGGAGCCGTTGTTGTTGTAACCCGGGGACCAGGGGCCCAGTTTGAGCATGAAGATTATCCCTGTCAAAAAACAGGGTGCGAGCGTCGAGGGGCACACTTTGATAGAGAAAAAACAGTACGCACCGGTGGGGGAGGGATCAACAATAATTACTCTTCAGAAGTGAGAATTCAACAGCAACAGCAACACCACCAACAACAACAATCACAACAACAACAATAAACATGTTAAGACCGTTCGCTCTTACAGGCACGCGTGCCTTGCATTCCGTATACCCCAACCCTCGATACCCGTCTACTTTGTTTTCGATTGCACCCCCTTTCGGGGGGAATCTCTTCCTTGTCGGCCACTGACTAAAGTGCGAAGAAATTTCGAACGAGAATGCCGGTCCTGAAATCGGGGACCTCTCTGGCCGGCGTGAGCTGGTTTCGCCGCCGCTGGTTTCGCCGGCGCTGGTTTCGCACCGCTGGTTTCGCCGACGGTTGCTTTCGCCGGCGCTGGTTTCGCCGCCGTTGGTTTCGCCACGCTGGTTTCGCCGGAGGCTAGTTTCGCCGGCGGTTGGTTTCGCTGGCGCTGGTTTCGCTGGCGGTGGTTTCGCCGACGCTTGACCGAGCACGCTCGAGCCCAAACGGGCGGGTCGGGTCGGGCGGGCGGGCCCTACTGGGCGGGTCGAGTCGGATCGGGCGGGCGGACCCCGACGGGCGGGTCGTGTCGGGCGGGCGGGACATAAAGTGGGGGGCGCTTTCGACTGAGCACGGCGAGCCCTAACGGGCGGGTCGGGTCGGACGGGCGGACCCTAGCGGGCGGGTCGGGCCGGGTCGGGCGGGCGGACCCTGACGGGTGGGTCGGGTCGGGTGGGCGGGACATTAAAGAGTGGGGCACGCTGGACCGAACACGCGCGAACCCAAACGGGCGGGTCGGTCGGGCGGGCGGAGCCTAGCGAGCGGGTCGGGTCGGGTCGGGCGGGCGGAAACTAACGGGCAGGTCGAATCGGGCGGGCGGGACATTAAATTGTGGGGCGCGCTGGACCGAGCACGCGCGAAGCCCAACGGGCGGATCGAGCCGGACGGCAACTGGTTTCGCCAACGGAAGCTGGTCTCGCCGACGGCAGCTGGTTTCGGCGACGGAGCTGGCTTCGCCGACGGAGCTGGTTTCGCTGGGTGGCGAAACCGGCCGGGCGAAACCAGCCGTCGGCGAAACCAGCGGTCGCCCTCTCTCCAAGGGCTCTCGGAATATTTATGGAGAAATATCGAACGGGAGCCCTTGTCGCACCGCTTGGGCCTCCATCGACTTGCCTGAATTGCGGGGCGGTCTCGAGCGGGATCGCCGTTCCTGAGTTCGTGGGCCTTCTTGGCTAGGGGCTTTCGGAGTAAATCGTGGGGAATTATCGAGCAGGGGCCCCCAGTGTCGTGGCTGAGCCTCCACCAAATTGAGTGACTTGCGAAGAAGTCTCGAGCGAGAGCGCCGATCCTGAGTTCGGGGGTGTCTCTGGCCAGGGTGTCTCGGGGTACATCGCGAGGAAATATAGAGCGGGAGCCCTTGTTGTCGTACATGGGCCCCCAAGTGCCCACACCTAGGCTCATGCGAACGCTCGAGCGGGAGCCTCGCTTCCAAAGAACACGCAGCCGGCGCCGAGGCGAAAACGCACGAAACCGCATGCGGAGATCAAGAGTTAGTATCTTGAAATAATCATACAACAACAACAACAACAACAACAACAACAACAACAACAACAACAACAACAACAACAACAACAACGGCAAGAACGACAATCATTGCACCGCAATGCGCCATGCTTCCACATGTCGCACGCATCCTGCTGGATATCGCACCCCATCATAGGGGTGTTTCTGGCACGCGGGGCCCGAAACTCCCTTGCCCAGATCTCCCGCCCAAGAAAACACCGCCGCCACTTCATCCGAGGAACCTCGACATCCACAGCTCGGACGGCACATCGCCATCGCCATCGCCTTGCGCACGCCCCGCACTTCGGAGGAGGAGGCGGAATAATACGAAGAGGGGAGGGAAGCTGAGGGAGAAGAGAAGAGGAGGATAATGGAGGAGGAGGATGGAGGAGGAGGGGGAGGAAGGAGGAGTAGTTGTAGTAGCAGTACCTTCCGACGACGAGGTGGTTCTTACTCCTCGTTCGAACTGTGACATCACCATCCTGCGGCCTCGGCGCGTGACCCTGAACGTTCACGCCCCCAGGCGCTGCCGCTCCCATGCTCGCATCCTCCACCTGCCCCATCCACTCTCTCTCTCTCTCTCTCGCTCTCTCAAGGAATCCCTGAAGTCAGTCCTTCGGCCCTCGATCCTTGGAGTCCCTGGAAGTCATCCGTCCTCCTTTTTCTCCTCCTTCTCCATAATATCTACGCTCTCCAAAGATGACAGTTATTTAAGAATCAAGGTTCAACAGGGACTCTTGGAAGCCCCCCAGAGGCGATGCCGAGACGAAGGCCCCCAGTCTTGAGTAAAAGGTGAAGAAGTATCAAACGGGAGCGACGAGGGAGGACGGAAGGGGAGTGGAGGAGGGGGGGCAGAGGGGCAGAAGGAGGGAGGAGACAAAGGAAACGAAAAAGGGAAGGAGGAGGGATATGGAGGGAGGAAAGAGGGACGGGAGAAGGAGGAGGGACGAGGGAGATGAGGAGGGGTGGAGGGAGGAAGAGGGAGGAAGAGAGAGGGGAAAGGAGGGAGGGAGGAGGAGGAGGAGGAGGAGGAGGAGGAGGAGGAGGAGGAGGAGGAAGAGGTGGAGGAGGAGCAAGAGGAGGAGGAGGGAGGAAGGAGGAGGGAGGAGGGGGGAGGAGGAGGAGGAGGACGAGAAGGAGAGGAGAGGAGGAGGAGGGGGAGGAGGATGACGAGAAAAAGGAGGAGGAGGAGAAGGGGGAGGAGGAGGAGGAGGAGGAGGACGAGGAGCTCGGCAACGGCTACAAAGGTGCCACCACATTAAACATGCATCAAGCAAGCTCCAAACGAGTTAGGGGGGGTCAAAATCCTCCCCGGGCGGCACAACCTGCCGGCGGCGCTCTTGCGCTCGAAGCCCGAGCGACTCCGCCTCTTCCCGAGAGCGGAAGCCAAAAAGTGACAGGCCTCGCAGAAGGTCGACCCCAGTCCCCGTCCAAGCACACCCACCCCCGCCCGACATGGACGCAAGAGAGCCTCTGGACAGAGGCGGCGCTAAGGAGGAGGAGGAGGAGGAGGAGGAGGAGGAGGAAGAGGAGGTGGAGGAGGAGGAGGAGGAGGAGGAGGAGGAGGAGGAGGAGGAGGAGGAGGAGGAGGAGGAGGAGGAGGAGGGAGGAAAAAGGGGGAAAAGGATGGAGGAGGACGAAGAGGAGGAGGAGGACGAGGGGGAAGAAAGGGTGGAGGGAGGACGAGGGAGGAAAGAGGGACGGAGGAGGGAGGGGGGAGAAGAGGAGGGTGTGGAGGAAGGAAGAGGGAGGAAGAGGGGGGGGGGGGACGAGGGGGGAGGAGGAGGAGGAGGGAGAGAAGGAGGAGGAGGAAGAGGAGGATGAGGAGGATGAGGACGAGGAAGGGGAGGAGGACGAGGAGGAGGAGGAGGAGGAGGAGGAGGAGGAGGAGGAGGAGGACGAGGAGGAGGAGGAGGAGAAAAGGGCGCCAATCCAGCGTAAAGCAGGAGGAAATCTCGGGCAGGAACGCTGGTTTGGTCGGGACGGGGGCTGTCCGCGGCGAACAAGACCACCGCCTTGAATAAGAACTGGAGGAAGTCTCGAACGGGAGCGCCGTTGCCGCTGGGGGGCGGCGCCGATGAGAGAAAGAGTAGCGCGCCTGTCCAAGGTAAAACGGGAGGGACTCTCGAGCGGGGGCGCTGGGTTTGATGACGCGGCTGCTTTCGGCGCGAGCAAGAGCGCCGGCCCTGAGTAAATTACGATGCTTCTGGGGGGGTTCGGATTTTGGCGCGGTTGCACCGGTCTATGGGGGGGGTCCCAGACAAGCCGTCAAACACTTTTTTGACCCCCCCCCAAGTATTATGAGATTTGGAGTACTCACTACGTGGAGCTCCCCATACGCGCAGCTGTTTAATGGGTAGTAATGTATTTGAAATATTTAAATGAGCGTCTAGCCATATGAGCCATATGTGCATCTCATATTGTAGGTAGTGTTATGGTGGACATATGTCTAATATAGTTTTGTTCTAAGACCGTGTCTACGTGAGCGACGAACACACGCGCGCGCAGCTCGGTTGCACATCCAACGCGTGCATATGTTCATCCGCAAGCATATATCAGCGCATCTGTTTTGTCAAAGCAAAAAACTCACTGGCACTGCGTCGCAAGCGCCACGGCAGAGGTCATTCTCTTGTGCCGTCCACACCAAGATGGGGCTACCTAGTAGAAGGATCCACTGAGGAATTCACGCGGGGTGCGGTCCGCACTTGGCATCGGGCCATGTTTGGGTGAGCGCCTAAGAGAAACGCAGGATGATAGGGACAAAGTGAATATGTTCGCGCATTGGCCGTCCGCACTGGGAGTCGGACCAGGTTTGGCTCAGCGCGACGGCAAGGAAATAGCTGAGCGCGAGGACACAAGAAAAACAAGCAAACAGCTGTCTGCACTGGGCGTCGGGCTTTGCAGTGCCAGGCAAGCGGCAGAGGGATCTGGGCAACGAAAACGCCCAGAGAGTGAACCTTGTCAAGTTCCCTCTCCACTTCGACCACAAGCGGGAAAGTGAACCTTTTCAAGTTCCCTCTCCCGCAGCTAGAGAGTGAACCCTTTTTCAAGTTCCCTCCCCAACCCAAAACGCACGCGGGAAAATGAACATTCTCAAACTCCTTTTCACGGCGACGACAACAAGATTGGACAACACCGCGGAAAGAGAAAACAACATCCCACGGTGACACGAACTCTGCGCCAGCAACACCTGGTCACTCTTCCTTGACCGCCGCGCGCAACGGGGAGAGCCACTCGGGACACAACGCAAAAACAGAAAACTGGCAAACCGCTAGAGACAGCCCCGCAAAACGGCAACGAACGGAGACGTGAAAGCACCCTTGGCGGCTCCCCTCAGGTAGCTGAAACCAGCGCCCCGCCGGAGACATCCTCACAATCTGCTCTCCAAGCGAAGGCTATTGAGACACAAAACAAGCAAACCGCTTAAGACATCCCCACCAAACGGCCGCGAACGGGACCGCGTCATGCCCCCCGGCGGCTCCCATTAGGGGTACTGAAACCAGCGCCCCGCCTGAGACATCCTCACAATCCGTTTGCTATCCAAACGAAGGATTTTTTGGACAGAAAACAAGCAAACCGCTTGAGGCATCCCCACGAAACGGCCGCGAAATGGACCGTGTCATGCCCCAGGGTGGCTCCTCTTAGAGGTGCTGAAACCAGCACCCCGCCTGAGACATCCTCGCAATTTGGTGTGTTGAATAATTCAAACAATGGGAAGGTCTGAGTATGAGTAGTTCTGGGCATGAATGAGTCTCAGCATGAGTAAGTCTGAGTACGCGTAGGTCTGAATATGAGTAGGTATGAGTACGAATAAAATAATTCCCGTCTGAATATGAGTAAGTCTGTGTAAGACTATTTATGTATATGATTAAGTCTAGGTATGAGGAGAAGAAGAGGAAAGAGGAGTAGGAGGCGTCCAAATAATAACAAGAACCCCATTTTAGGATATGTGTAAAACAAAAAGTCTCGAACGGAGGGCGTCGTCGCCGCTGGGGAAGGCGGGGGGGGGGGGGGGGGGGCGTCTTGGCGGCCCCCCAAACCGCTTGAGAGGGAGCCTCATTTTCACTGAGAATGCAACTGGCGCCCCGGCGAGAGCGCCAGGGCGCCTGAGAGGGGTCCGACAATGACAACTGTCTAGTAATCCACATTCAACGACAACGACCACAACGACAACAAAAACGACAACGACAGCGACAATCATGTTACCGTCATGCGCCGCGCTTCCACACGTCACGTGCACCCTTCTGGATGCCACGCCTATCACTGGGGATTTGCCGGGCGCGCGGGGCCCGAAATTCCCTCGCCCAGATCCCCCGCCCAAGACAGCGTTGCCGCCGCTTCTTCCGAGGAGCTTCGACATCCACAGCTCGGGCGGCACGTCTCCATCGCAATCGCCTTGCGCGCGCCCTGCATCTCGGAGGAGGGGGCAGAGGGCGAGGAGGGGGGGGGAGATGGGGGAGGGGAAGAGGGAAAGGAGGAGGAGGATGGAGGAGGAGGAGGAGGCGGAGGAGGGGGAGGAAGGACGAGTACTTGTAGTAGCAGTACCTCCGAGAACGAGGTGGTTCTTACTCCTCGTTCGAACTGTTACGCCACCATCCTGCGGTGTGGCGCGTGACCCTGAACGTTCACGCCCCCAGGCGCTGCCGCTCCCATGCTCACATCCTCCACCTGCCCCTCCACATCCTCTCAAGGAATCCCTGAAGTGAACCCTTCGATCCTCGATCCTTGGAGCCCCTGGAAGTCATCCGTCCTCCTCTGAAATTATTTTTCTCTCCCAAAAACGATAGTTATTCGCAAATTAAAATTCAACCGGGACTTTTGGAAACCCCCCCGAGGCGATGCCGAGAATAAGGCCCCAGTTTTGAATAAAAGGTGAAGAAATATCAAACGGGAGCGACGAGGGGGGACGGATGGGGAAGGGAGGAGGGAGGAGGGAGCAAGGAGGCAGGAGGAGGGAGGAAACAAGGGGGACGAAAAGGGAAAGGAGGAGAGAGGAGGAGGAGGAAGGAGGAGGGAGGGAAGGGAGACGGGAGAGGGAGGAGGGAGAAGAGGAGGGGGTGGAGGGGGGAAGAGGAAGAGGGAGGGAAAGAGAGGGGGAAGGAGGGGGGAGGAGGAGGAGGTGAAGGAGGAAAAGGAGGAGGACAAATAATAAGAACAAGAGAGGGAAAAAGAAGAGGAAAAAGAGGAGGAGGAGGACGAAGAGGAGGAGGAGGAGGAGGAGGAGGAAAGGAAAGGAAGGAAAAGGGGGGAGGGAAAAGGAGGGAGGAAAGAGGGGCGGAGGAGGGAGGAGGGAAAAGAGGATGGGGTGGAGGAAGGAAAAAGGAAGAAGAGGAGGGAAGGGGGAGGAGGAGGGAGGAGGAGGAGGAGAAGGAGAAGGAGGAGGAGGAGGGAGGAGGAGGAGGAGGAAAAGGAGGAGGAGGAGGACGACGAGGACGAGGAGGAGGAGGAGGAGAAAAGGGCGCCAGGCCAGCGTAAAACGGGAGGAATCTCGGGCGGGAGCGTTCGTTTTGCCGGGACAGGGGCTGTCGGCGGCGAGCAAGAGCACCGCGTTGAGTAAAAAAGGGCGGAAGTTTCGAGCGGGAGCGTTGTTGCTGGGGGGCGGCGCCGATGAGAGAAAGAGTAGCGCGCCTGTCCAAGGTAAAAGGGGAGGAAGTCTCAAGCGGGAACGCTGGTTTTATTGAGACGGTTGCTTTCGATGGTGAGCAGGAGCACTGGCCCTGAGCAAAAAAGGAGGAAATCTCGAACGGGAGCGTTGTTGTTCTTGGGGGGCCGGTTTTGGCGGCCCCCCAAACCGCTTGAGAGCAAACCTCATTTTCAATGAAAAATGCAGCCGGCGCCTCGGCGAGAGCGCCAGGGCGCCTGTAAGGGGTCCAACAATAATTCGCCGGCCCAACGGGCCAGAGGCATGCGAAGATCTCCGGCGACTGGTTAACAATATTTCTAGTTCGCGCGCGCGGAATGGCCCCTGGGGGCCCCCAGACGAAAAGTGCCCCAGCAAGGTCCCGGGAGAAACCACCAGAGCACTCCACGGGAGGGCCATTTTTCGACACCCATCACGAGTACCGTGGCCTCCAAGGGGGGAGCCGCAATCGACTACCCCCCCTTCCTCCCCAAGAGGCCCCCAAAAGCCCCCCAAGAGGCCTTTGGGGCCCCCAAGACGCCACCGAGGAGCCCCAAGAGACTCCCAAGAGTCCCCCAAGAGGCCCTAAAGAAGGTTCCAAGGCCGGCGGAATGAGCGAAGCGATTAAATAATTGTTTAGTAATTAACATTCAACAAGGGAAAAGAGGACGGGTGGAAGGGGGAGGGGGGACGGTTGAGCACGAGAGAAATTAGCAGGAGGGGGGCAAGGAGCAGAAAACAACTGGTAGCACCAGACGAGCAGATCGGGTGGGCAGACCCATAGGGCAGGTCGGGAAGGCGGGCCCAGGCGACGAGGTCGAGCAGGCGGGTTGCTGAAGCGTGGGTCCTGCATGAATCGCGAGGAAATCTCGAACGATAGCGCGATTCCTAGGTAAATCGTGAGAAAAGCCAGCGTGGGCCACGAAGGGTACAAAATCCGAGGCCGCAGAGGGCAGCGACGGGGCCGTTGCGGGCAGCACCAGGGCCACGAAGGGCAGCGAAAGGGGCCACCAAGGGCGACAGCGGGGCCACGAAGGGCGTGCATATGGGGCCACGACGGGCGCGAGCCCGCAGGGGCCACGAAGGGCATTCGCATACGGGGCCGCAAAGGGCGACAGCGGGGCCACGGAGGGCAGCAAGGGGGCCACGAAGGGCAGCGAGGGGGCCACGAAGGGCGACGGCGGGGCTCGGCAGGGCATGCGTATGGGGCCACGACGGGCGCGCGCGAGCGGGGGCCACGAAGGGCATATGATGCGGGGCCACAGAGGGCAGCGACGGAGCCACTGAGGGCAGCAACAGGGCCACGAAGGGCAGCGAGCGAAGGCGACCGCGGAACCAGCACGGGCAGCGAAGGGCATCGAAGGCGTGCGAAGGGCAGCGAGCTGCAACTGCAGTCACTAACGGGCTGGTTGGGCGGGCAGGCCCCGACGGGCGGGTCGAGCGGGCGGGTCGTTGAAGCGTGAATCCTGCTTGGACCGCTAAGCAGTATGTAGCGGGAGCGCGATTCCTGATTGTCGAAGACCGACGTCTGAATAACTTGTGAAACATTTCCAGCGAGGCGGTTCGGTGGAGTAAGTTACGAGGCATTCGCAAGCGAAAACGCGATTCTGCAATCAATTTTCAAGAAGTACCAAGCCAGGAAATCCCAGGCGAGAGCGCGATTCTTCAATACATTGCGAGGGAATATCAGGCGGGAGCCATTGATATTGTTGTTGTTGTTGTTGCTGTTGTTGTTGTAAGCCGGGGGCCAACGACACAGTTTGAGCCTCCAGACTTTCCCTGATAGAAAACAAGGTGCGAGCCCCCAGAAGAGGCACTTCAATCGATAAAAATACAATGCGCACCGGGCGGGGGGATCGATCATAATTATTTTTCGGGAGTGAGAGTTCAACAACAACAACAACACCAATAAAAACAACAGCAACAACAACAATTAGTTTAAGACTGTTCGCCCTTATCTGCTCGAATGTCCACTAACGCGTAGTTCCCAAACCCTCGATACCCGCCCTCTTCGTCTTCGATCGAACCCCTTTTTGGGGGGTAAACCTTTCTTCCTTGCAGGGCAGGCCCCGGCAAGCGGCGGGGCGGCCGCAGACCGTCGGCCTGGCCAGCGGCAGCGCTGATCGGCGGGGCGGCCGCGGACCTTCGACCCGACCCCAAGAGGGACGGACAGGGGACCGACCACGAAGACGACGACGACGACGTCGACGACGAGCGAAAGCGAGAGCGAGAGCGAGAGAGAACGGCAGCAGGGCCACAAGGACACGAAGTAGGCCACGAAGGGCGACAGAGGGGACACGAAGGGATTGCGTATGGGGCAACGAAGAGCGCAAACGAGCGGGGGCCACGAAGCGCAGATAATGCGGGGCCACAGAGGACAGCGATGGGGCCACTAAGGGTAGCAACTGGGCCACGTAGGACAGTGAGGGGGCCACAAACGGCGACAGCGGTGCCACGAAGGGCATGCACATGGGGCCACAACGGGCGCGAACGAGCGGGGGCCACGAAGGGCATACGTATACTGGGCCGCGGAGGGCAAGAACGGGGCCACTGAGGGCAGCAACGGGGCCACGAAGGGCAGCGAGGGGGCCACGAAGGGCGACAGCGGGGCCACGAAGGGCATGCACATGGGGCCACCACGGGCGCGAACGAGCGGGGGCCACGAAGTGTGTGTGTGTATATATATATAGATATAGATATACACACAAGTGGCACGTGTGTATGCCTAGACTCATACCAAAAAAAACTGAAAGGGCGTTTGAAGCAGGAAGACACCATGACGGCGGGATCGGAGATGGAGAAGGGGAAGCTGGGGCGGCGCCGCCAGGGCGTGCCTAATGGCGAGGTCGCGCTCGAGCGCAAGAGGGGTTGCCACACCTTGCGATGTGTATACCAAGGCTCCCCAAGAAGCCTCAGGAGGCCCGACTTGGATACCGGAAGAGGCTCCAGGAGGCCCCAGGATTGTGAGTGTTGTGTGGGTGTGTGTGTGTGTGTGTGTGTGATGTGTGCTCTGTGTTGTGCGTGTTTTCTGTGCGTTGTAGGTGTTGTGTGTTATGTTCCCCAATCAGAGCTTGCCTCTGTAGGGGTCCTAGCGGATTCATATGGTTAGGTTCGGCTTGCCGCCGATTTTCGCCGCACGCCCGGGTGCCCGGGTGCCCTGGAGTGCCCGGGTGCCCAGGTGCCCGGGTGCCCGGGCGTGCCCGGGCGTGCCCGGGGGGGCCCTGGTGCCTGGGGGTGCCCTATAGCCCTAGTATAGCCAATATAACCAAATAGACCAATAGCCCATATAGCGCCCAAGAGCCCATATAGTCCTGTAGCCCTGTAGCCCTACAGCCCTGAAAAGATTATGATTGGGTTTTTTCTGCGGTATCATTTGTTTAGCGTGTGATGTGTTGGGTGTGATTTGTATCTCTGTGTGTGCATGTAGTTCTGAGGCCCCAGGAGGCCCCAGGAGGCCCCAGGCGGCCTCAGGAGGCCCCAGGAGACCCCAGGAGGCTCCAGGAGACCCCAGGAGGCTCCAGGAGGCCGCAGGAGGCCCCAGGAGGCCCCAGGAGGTTCCAGGAGACCCCCAGGAGGCTCCGAGGCGGGGTCTGGGGTACCAGAAGGTACAGAAAGCCCCAGGAGGCCCCAGGAGGTTCCAGGAGGCCCCCAGGAGGCTCCGAGGCGGTGTGTTCCAGAAGGTCGGGGCTCGATTTTGGAAGGATGTCTCAGGCGAAACCGCCAGTCTCTGAGAATCGGGGTCAAAATCATTGAAATTACAATGTGTTTTTGAAGGGTTTTATGTTAGAATGTTGAAGTTCCCATGTGTTTTTGGACCCTGACGTCACGATCTGTGTGAGGGGTGGCACCGAAATTCAGAATTTCGAGGATGTCCCTAGCGAAACGGCTAGGAAAATCGCGAACGACGCGGCGCGTACGCATGACTCGCCTCTGAGCTCTACTCCCTCGGAGAGGTGCGTATGAATATATATATATATATATATATATACACATATATATATATATATATATATATATACATATATATACATATATATATATATACATATACATATACATGTATACATATATATATATATATATATAGATGGGGCCACGAAGGGCAGCGAGGGGGCCACGAAGGGATGCCAAGGGGCCACGAAGGGCAGCGATGGGGGCCACGAAGGGATGCAACGGGGCCACGAAGGGCTGCGACGGGGCCACGAAGCGCAGCGAGGGGGCCACGAAGGGCTGCAACGGGGCCACGAAACAAAGCGAGGGGGCCACGAAAGGCTGCAACGGGGCCACGAAGGGCAGCGATGGGGGCCACGAGGGGCTGCAACGGGGCCACGTTGGGCTGCGATGGGGCCACGAAGGGCAGCGAGGGGGCCACGAAGGGCTGCAACGGGGCCACGAAACAAAGCGAGGGGGCCACGTTGGGCTGCAACGGGGCCACGAAGGGCAGCGAGGGGGGCACGAAGGGCTGCAACGGGGCCACGAATGAAACAAAGCGAGAGGGCCACGAAGGGCTGCATCGGGGCCACGAAAGGCAGCGACATCCCGATTCCTACGTAATTTGTGAGGAAGTCCTAAGCGTGAGCGCGACTCCTGGGTGCCTGGGTGTCGGGAGCGCGGCGCTTGAGTAATTTGCAAGAAATTCCAACGCAAGGGCGCTATTCTTCAGTAAATTGCAAGCAAGTCTCCAGCGAGAGCGCAACTCCAAAGCGCCGGGAGAGCGATTCCTGAATAAGTTGTAAGTCCCAAGCGAAAGCGCGATTCCTGAGTCAAATGCGAGGAGGTCTCGGGCGGAAGCGGGGGTCTTGGCTAAATAGTGAGGAAATCTCGGGCGGGACCCGTTGTTGTTGTAGCCCGGGGGCCAGAGGCCCAGTTTGAGCCTCAAGACTTTCCCTGATAAAAAACAAGGTGCGAGCATGGAGAAAAACAATATGGACCGGTTGGGGGGATCAACAATAACCGTTCTTCAGAAATGAGAATTCAACGACTCAACGACGACAACAACAACAATAATTTCAAGACTGTTCGCTCCTATCTGTTCACGTGCTAATCAATACGTATATCACCGAAGCCCTCGGTACCCGCCCTCGTCGTCTTCGATCGTGCCCCATTGGGGGTATATCTTCCTTACCTGCCACGTGTATTTAGCGCAGCCCCTAAGACACGGGAAGAGGGACGGGTGGAAAGGGGGGGGCAAGGAGCAGAAAACAGGCGGTAGAACCAGACGGGCAGATCGGGTGGGCAGACCCATAGCGGGCAGGTCGGAAGGCGGGCCCAGGTGACGAGGTCGAGCATGCGGGTTGCTGAAGCGTGGGTCCTGCATGGATCGCGAGGAAGTCTCGAACGATAGCGCGATTCCCAAGTAAATCGTGAGAAAAGCCAGTTTGGGCCACGAAGGGCATAAAATCCGAGGCCACGGAGGGCAGCGACGGGGCCGCTGAGGGCAGCACCGGGGCCACAAATGGCAGCGAAAGGGGCCACAAAGGTCGACGCATCATCATCATCATCATCAGCAGCAGCATCATCGTAATCATCATCCTCATCGTCATCAGCAGTACCATGATCAGCAGCAGCATCAGCATCATCAGCACCATCAGCATCAGCAGTATCACCAGCATCCTCATCATGATGATCAGTATGGGCCACGAAGGGCATGCATATGGGGCCACGACGGGCGCGAACGAGCGGGGGCCACGAAGGGCGTTCGTATACGGGGCCACAAATGGCGACAGCGGGGCCACTGAGAGCAGCAAAGGGGCCACGAAGGGCAGCGAGGGGGCCACGAAGGGCGACAGCGGGGCTACGAAGGGCATGAGTATGGGGCCACGGCGGGCGCGTGCGAGCGGGGGCCACGAAGGGCATATAATGCGGGGCCACAAAGGGCAGCGACGGAGCCACTGAGGCCAGCAACGGGGCCACGAAGGGCAGCGAGCGAAGGCGACCGCGGAACCAGCACGGGCAGCAAGGGGCATCGAAGCGGGCGAAGGGCAGCGAGCGGCGACTGCAGTGATTAACGGGCTGGTCGGGCGGGCAGGCCCCGACGGGCGGGTCGAGCGGGCGGGTCGTTGAAGCGTGAGTCTTGCTTGAACCACCGGGCAATATGTAGCGTGAGCGCGATTCCTGAGTGTCGAGCCCCGACATCGGAATAAATTGTAAGGAAATATCAAACGAAGCGGCTCGGTGGTAAGATGCTAGGAAATCCCCAGCGTGAACGCGATTCTGCAATAAATTGTCAAGAAATGTCAAGCGGGAGCTGCGATTCGGTGGTATTGCCAGGAAGTCCCAAGCGAAAGCGCGATTCTTCAATAACTTGTGCAGAAGTATCAGGCGGGAACCGCTGTTGTTGTAAACCGGGGGCCGACAACACAATTTGAGCCTCAACACTTCCCCTGATTGGACAAAGCTGCGAGCCCCCGGAGGGGCACTTCAATCGAAAAAATACCATGTGCACCGGGCGGGGGGAATCAACAAACATTTCTCGTAAATGAGAATACAACAACAAGAATAGCAACAGCAACAGCAACAGCAAGAGCAAGAGCAAGAGCAAGAGCAACAGCAACAGCAACAGCAACAACAACAACAACAACAACAACAACAACAACAACAACAACAACAACAATTACTAGCACGTGGGGACACTCCGTTCTCACCAGTGCCAGGGTTTTCATAGGAGGCGGGCAATACCCCCACTTTGTGGGGGGGCCGGTTCAAGCTCTACCAAATTTCCAAACGACTCTTCGCCACCACCCACACCCAGCTTCCCGCCCTATGACGTTCGGACACTTCACTTCGTGGCATGCGGACGACCGTGGCTACTATTCAGGGCCCCGCGGCCGACGACGACGGCGTGCGCGCGCGAAGAAAAAACGAATGTGTCCCGCATGGTATTATTTGACAGGGATGATGGCCCTGGCAGGTGCGCAACCGTTGTTGCAGAAGTTCGAAAAAGTTGCTCGCAAAAGCCCGTTTGACAGAAATGTTTAAAAAGTGTTGGGTTTCCTACGAATCCGCAAGAGCGCGCGGGATGAGATTTTGACATTTTTTTGTTGAAAAACCATTGGTTTTTTGATGTTTTTATGTTAAAATCGCTACGAACACTAAGGTTTTGGAAGGATTTCGTCTTGCGCGCGCGAATGTCCACTTTACCTTATTTTTTGCAAGGGATTCTTGAAATTTGATTATATTAGAACAAGAAATGTCATTTTATAGTGTTTTTTGCAAGGGAAAACGGATTACAACAAAACAACCGGATCTGGATCACATCGTTTTACCTGAGGCTTCCTCACGAAAATGATGAAAATGTGGCTGCGGCCTAGGCGCGGCGGGGGGGGCGCGCACCAGGGGCCCAACAATAATTATTCTTTAGAATTAATAATGTTCAACAACAACAACAACAACAACAACAACAACAACAACAACAATCATTTTAAGACCGTTCGCCTTTAAATGCTCGAGTGTCCAATAACGCGTATTTCCCAAACCCTCGATACCCGCCCTCTTCGTCTTCGATCGAACCCCTTTTGGGGGGTATACCTTTCTTCCCTGCAGGCTGGGCCCCGGCAAGCGGCGGGGCGGCCGCGGACCGTCGGCCTGGCCAGCGGCAGCGCTGATCGGCGGGGCGGCCGCGGACAGTCGACCCGACCCCAAGAGGGACGGACAGGGGACCGACGACGACGACGACGACGACGACGACGTCGAAGACGACGGCGACGACGAGCGAAAGCGAGAGCGAGAGAGAACGACAGCAGGGCCACGAAGGGCACGAAGTAGGCCACGAAGGGCGACAGCGGGAACACCAAGGGAATGCGTATGGGACCACGAAGAGTGCGAACGAGCGGGGGCCACGAAGTGCAGATAATGCAGGGCCACAGGGGGCAACTGTGGGGCCACTGAGGGTAGCAACTGGGCCACGTAGGACAATGAGGGGGACACACATGGCGACAGCGGGGCCGCGAAGGGCATGCACATGGGGCCACAACGGGCGCGACTCCTGGGTGCCTGGGTGTCGGGAGCGCGGCGATTGGGTACATTGCAAAAAATCAAACGCAAGGCCATTCTTCAGTAAGTTGCAAGCAAGCCTCCAGCGAAAGCGCGACTCCAGAGCGCCGGGGGAGCGATTCTTGAATAAATTGTACGGAAGTCCCAAGCGAGAGCGCGATTCCTGAATCAAATGCGAGGAAGTCTCGGGCGGGAGCGGGGGTCCTGCCTAAATTGTAAGGAAATCTCAAGGGGGAGCCGTTGTTGTTGTAACCCGGGGGCCAGGGGCCCAGTTTGAGCAAGAAGACTTGCCCTGCCAAAAAAACAAAGTGCGAGCGTCGAGGGGCACACTTTGATTGAGAAAAAAACAGTCTGCACCGGTGGGGGGGGATCAACAACAATTATTCTTCAGGAGTGAGAATACAACAACAACAACAACAACAACAACAACAACAACAACAACAACAGCAACAACAAAGCAAGGGCGGCCAGCGCCGACCCGTCACGGGTCGGCGCTGGCCGCCTGGCACCTATAAGGCAGGGCACGGCAGTCCCGAAACCGTCGGGACCCCCCTCCCCCCCCTGGCAACAACCACAACAACGACCCCCCCCCCGCCCCCCCCCACAACCCCACAACACGCCATTGAATCGATTTTGTATTGTGAAACATCTGCGGACTCCTCTCGGGCCACCAACGAATCCTGCGGCAAAAAAGCAGTGTGCACCGTGCGAAGCAGTATTCCTCGAGGAATCTTTGAAGGAATACCTTGGGAATCCTCGGAATTCTTAGGGAATCCTTAGGATAGTCCTAGGAATCCGTGAGAAGGACCTAGGGATTCATTAAGGAACCTGTACAGATCCTTGAGAATGTCCTGTCCGGTGTACATAGGATCCTTACTACAGATCGACCGGTATCTGTATACGATCCTATACAGATCCGATACGGACTGTATAGATCCTATACAGATCCGATACGGACTGTATACGATCCTATACAGATCCGATACGGACTGTATCGGATCCTATACAGATCCGATACGGACTGTATACGATCCTATACAGATCCGATACGGACTGTATACGATCCTATACAGATCCGATACGGACTGTATACGATCCTATACAGATCCGATACGGACTGTATACGATCCTATACAGATCCGATACGGACTGTATACGATCCTATACAGATCCGATACGGACTGTATACGATCCTATACAGATCCGATACGGACTGTATCGGATCCTATACAGACCCGATACGGACTGTATACGATCCTTCACAGATCTGATACGGACTGAATAGGATCCTACACAGATCTGATACGGACTGAATAGGATCCTACACAGATCCGATACGGACTGCAGAGGATCCTACACAGATCCAATACGGACTGCATAAGACCCTTTCCAGATCCGATACGGACTGTATAGGACCCCCTACAGATCCCATACGGACTGTATAGGATCATATACAGATCCGATACGGACTGTATCGGATCCTATACAGATCCGATACAGACTGTATGGGACCCTGTACAGATCCGATACAGACTGTGTGGGACCCTGTACAGATCCGATACAGACTGTATGGGACCCTGTACAGATCCGATACAGACTGTATGGGACCCTGTACAGATCCGATACAGACTGTATAGGGCCCTGTACAGATCCGAGGCCCGCACTGCGACCCCGTCCCACTGGGTCGCAGTGCGGGCCTCCGCTATATGGCAGAGGCCCGCACTGCGACCCCGTACCCCCCCCCCCCCCCCACCCCGCGCGACGCGACGCGCGACGCGACGCGTCGCACGTCGCGTCGCGGGGGGGGGGGGGGGGCGCGACGGTGACCGACCCTCCTGCTACCCCAAGGCATAGGAATCCACTAGGAAAGCTTCGAGGTCCTTACGGCAGCCCACGCGTTCCCACCAGCTACAAGTATGCGCCCGCTACCGCGCCGACCTCGTAGTGCTACTGGTAGTGGCAGTAGTAGTAGTAGTAGTAGCCCTAGTACTTCTAGTCGTAGTCGTAGTCGTGGTAGTAGTAATAGTAGTAGTAGTAGTAGTAGTAGTAGTAGTAGTAGTAGTAGTAGTAGTAGTAGTAGTAGTAGTAGTAGTAGTAGTAGTAGTAGTATTAGTAGTAGTAGTAGTCGTAGTAGTAGTAGTAGTAGTAGTAGTAGTAGTAGTAGTAGTAGTAGTAGTAGTAGTAGTAGTAGTAGTAGTAGTAGTAGTAGTAGTAGTAGTAGTGAGTAGTAGTAGTAGTAGTAGTAGTAGTAGTAGTAGTAGTAGTAGTAGTAGTAGTAGTAGTAGTAGTAGTAGTAGTAGTAATAGTAGTCGTCGTCCTCGCAGAAGTAGCACTAGTAGTAGTAGTAGTAGTAGTAGTAGTAGTAGTAGTACTAGTAGTAATAGTAGTAGTAGTAGTAGTAGTAATCGTAGTAGCAATCGTAGTAGTAGTCGTAGTAGTAGTAGTGGTAGTAGTAGTAGTAGTACCCCCTCGCTGCGCGTACTAGTAGTAGCAGTAGTAGTAGTAGTAGTAGTCGTAGTCGTAGTCGTAGTCGTAGCCGTAGTAGTAGTAGTAGTAGTAGTAGTAGTAGTAGTAGTAGTAGTAGTAGATAGTAGTCGTAGAGGTCGTCGTCGTCGTAGTCGTCATCGTCTACGTAGTCGTAGTTGTAGGCGTAGTCGTAGTCGTAGGCGTAGTAGTCGTAGTAGCCGTTGTAGTAGTAGTAGTAGTAGTAGTAGTAGTAGTAGTAGTAGTAGTAGTAGTAAAAGTAGTAGTAAAAGTAGTGGTAGTAGTAGTAAAAGTAGTAGTAAAAGTAGTGGTAGTAGTAGTAATAGCCTTGAATCCTGCGAATCTCTGGGAATCCCATGAATCTGTTGGAAGCCTTTGAATCTCTTGGAATCCTAAGAATATTAAGAGATTCTAAGAATCTCTGACATTCTTACGAATCTCTAGGCATCCATTGAAATCTTTGGGATTCTTGAAAATCTCTGGTAATCCTACGAACCTCTTGGAATCCTACGAATCTCTGATCCAAGGAATCTCTGGGAATCCTAAGGGTCTCCGGGCATCCTAAGAATCTCTGGGAATCCTCAGAACCTTTGGGATTCCGAGGAATCTCTGGGAATCCTACGCATCTCTGGAAATCCTAAGAATCTCTGGAATCGTAGGAATCTCTAGGAATCCGAGGAATCTTTGGGAATCGGAAGAACCTCTGCGAATCCTAGGAATCTCTCGGGATCCTAGGAATCTCTGGAAATTTCTAAAAATCTCTGAAATCATAAGAATCTCTAGGAACCCTAGAATCTCTAAGAATCCAAAGCATCTCTGGGAATCCCACGAATCTCTGGGAATCCTAGGAATCTCTCGGAATCCTACAAACCTCTGGGAATCCTAGGGATCTTAAAGAATCCTAGGAATCTATGGGAATCCTAGGAATCTCTGGGAATCCTGAGAATCTCCAAGAATCTTAAGAATCACTGGGAATCATCGGAATCTCTAGGAATCCTAGGAATCTTTGGGAATCCCAGGAATCTTTGGGAATCATAAGAATCTCTAGGAACCCTAGGAATATGTAAGAGTCCAAAAAACTTCTAGGAATCCTAGGAATCTCTGGGAATCGTATGGGTCTCTGGAAATAATAGGAATCTATGAAATCCTAAGACTCTCTCGGGTTCGTAGGAATCTCTAGGAATCCGAAAAATCTATGGGAATCCTAAGAATCTGTCGGAACCCTATGGATCTCTAGGAATGATGCCTTCGGTTGCGCCCCCTGTGGGGCCACGAACCGTGTGAGGGGTGCGCCGAAATAGACCCGAATCCTTCGGTTGCGCCCCCTGTGGGGCCGCGAAAGCCTTCGGCTGCGCCCCCTGTGGGGCCACGAACCGTGCGTGTGAGGGGCGCGCCGAGATGGGCCCCAAGTCTTCGGCTCCGCCCCCTGTGGGGCAGCGAAAGCCTTCGGTTGCGCCCCGTGTGGGGCCACGAACCGTTTGGGGGGTGCGCCGAAATCGGCCCGAAGCCTTCGGTTGCACGCCCTGTGGGGCCACGAACCGTGTGAGGGGTGCGCCGCAATGGACCCGAGGCCGTCGGCTGCGCCCCATGTGGGGGCGCGAAAGCCTTCGGTTGCGCCCCGTGTGGGGCCACGAACCGTGTGAGGGGTGCGCCGAAATGGACCCGAAGCCTTCGGTTGCGCCCACTGTGGGGACACGAACCGTGTGAGGGGTGCGCCGAAATGGACCCGAGACCTTCGGTTGCGCTCCCTGTGGGGCCGCGAAAGCCTTCGGTTGCGCCCCCTGTGGGGCCACGAACCGTGTGAGGGGTGCCCCGAAATAGGCCCGAAGCATGTGGTTGCGCCCCCTGTGTGGCCACGAACCGTGTGAGGGGTGCGCCGAAATGGACCCGAAGCCTTCGGTGGCGCCCACTGTGGGGCCGCGAAAACCTTCGGCTGCGCCCCCTGTGGGGCCACGAACCGTGTGAGGGGTGCGCCGAAATTGGCCCGAAGCTTTCGGCTGCGCCCCCTGTGGGGCTGCGAAAAGCTTCGGCTGCGCCCCTTGTGGGGCCACGAACCGTGTGAGGGGTGCGCCGAAATGGACCCGAGACCTTCGGTTGCGCTCCGTGTAAGGCCGCGAACCGTGTGAGGGGTGCGCCGAAATGGGCCCGAGGCCTTCGGTTGCCCCCCCTGTGGGGCAACGAAAGCCTTCGGTGGCGCCCCGTGTGGGGCCACGAACCGTGTGAGGGGTGCGCCGCAATGGTCGCGAGGCCTTCGGCTGCGCCCCCTGTGGGGCAGCGAAAGCCTTCGGTTGCGCCCCGTGTGAGGCCACGAACCGCGTGAGGGGTGCGCCGAAATGAGCCCGAAGCCTTCGGTTTCGCCCCCTGTGGGGCAACGAATCGTTTGAGGGGTACGCCGTAATGGACCCGAGACTTTCGGTTGCGCCCCCCTGGGGCCGCGAAAGCCTTCGGTTGCGCCCCCTGTGGGGCCACGAACCGTGTGAGGGGTGCGCCAACATGGACCCGAAGCCTTCGGTTGCGCCCCCTGTGGGGACACGAACCGTGTGAGGGGTGCGCCGAACTGGGCCCGAAGCCTTCGGTTGCGCCCCCTGTGGGGCCGCGAAAGCCTTCGGGTGCGCACCGTGTGGGGCCACGAA
>CAUYUJ010014629.1:57904-70404 GCA_963575745.1 Prorocentrum cordatum
TATATCGCGGTGAGCCGTGGACCACCAACAAAAATGAAAAGTATGGGGGGCAAAGAACAAGCAAACTGCCTGAGATATCCGCCCAATCTGGGCGCGAACGGGCCAACGAAACACATCCTGACGGCTCCCCATTGTGGTGCCGAAGTGCCACGCCTCATAGATCGGAGTGGAACAGCGGACCACCAAAAAAGCAAAGTCGGGGGGGGGGGGGGGGGGGCAAAACAGGCGAACTGTCGAAGGTATCCCCAGAATCTGAGCGCGAACGGGAGACTCGCCATCGCTCGGACGTCCATTTCCCGTGCATTTTTCGGTTTCGTGCGTGTTTTTTTGTTGCTCGATGGCCCAGGATCGTCCTCAATGGTTCTCGCAGAGAAAAAATGCACACGTCCGAGCTATCCCCAGAATCTGAGCGCGAATTGAAAAGCTCGTACTTGGGAGTACAAATTACATCTCAGTTCTGGGATATCATTGTATCCACCTGCATTTTCCTTGGTTAGGTGTTTCACAATCTTCATGAACTCAAGTAAGTCATTCACCGTAAGATCTGGTTCATATGAATATTCAAATTGACCTGATCGTTCTTACAGATTTATAAATGTGATTGAATTACAGTCACTATACGTTCGATTCTTGTTCCACCTCACATATACCTTCAAAGTGTTTTTGATGATAGTATCCTCTGCGTCGCATGCCCCGGCGGCGGCCCGGTCCCATTGCGCCACGCCTGCTGAATCGCCGAGAGCAGTGGACCACCAGAAGAGAAGCGCTCGGGGACAGGACCGAGCAGACCGCCCGAGACGTCCCCAGAATCTGGGCGCGAACGGGCCCGTGCGGTACCCCCTGGCGGCTCCCCCTCGGCGTGCCCAGGTGCCACGCCTCCTACATCGCGGTGAGTAGTGTACAGGGCAGTTTTTTTTGTCGGATTTTGAATAAATTTATGCATAAACTCATCGTTGTTTTTAATACAAGCTCCGTGCATTCTTAATACATGATCCGCACGCGAAGCATGTATTATACTAAAACCGGCACTGTAGTGGACCACTAAAACAGAAACGACTGGGGGCGGCAACAACAAGCAAACCTCTTGGGGCATCCCAGAATCTGGGCGCGAACGGGCCCGTGAGGTACCCCCTGGCGTCTCCCCCTTGGGGTGACCACGTGCAACGCATGCTGTATCGCGGTGAGCGCGGTGAGCAGTGGACCACCAACAAATAAAAGTCTGGGGGGCAAATCCATAGCTTGATGCTAAGACGTATCGTGTCAGCAAGAGCTCACTCTTAGTCCCTGCGCACGGCTCTGTTGAAAGACTTAGCGTCGCAGCGCGTTTCCAGGCCTTCACTGTTTTCGCCGAGGCTTGCGCAGCTCTTGAGGGATGTTTCTCTATTCGTCATGTTCCCTCTCCTCCTCCTCCTCCTCCTCCTCCTCCTCCTCCTCCTCCTCGTCCTCTTCCTCCTCCTCCTCCTCCTCCTCCTCCACTTCTCCTGCTCCTCCCACTCCTTTCGCGTCTCGTCGTCGTCTTCGTGGCCTGCCTCGTTTTCGTCCTAGACCCTAGACGTCGTCGCCGTCGTCGACATCGTCGTCGTCGTTACCGCCGCCTTCGGCGCCATCGTGTTCGTCGTCGAAGTCGTCGGCATCGTCGTCGTCCACCGCGCCTCTCCCTCCTCCTTCCCCTTCCTCCTCCCCCCCCCGGCCCGCCGTGCGTGCACCGCAGACGTGCTCGCCTCGCGCGGTGCCGCTGCTGCGGGCCTGGCCTCCCCGCTCGCCGCTTCTTCCTCTCTCTCTCTCTCTCTGTCGTCCGCGTCGCTCGCTGCTGCTCGTCCCCCTCCCATCCTCCGTCTTCTGTCTCGTTCCTCCTTCCTGCTTATGTTCCCTTTTCGGTCCTTTCTCGTTCCCTTGTCCGTCCCTTGCTCGTGATATGTCCTTCCTCCGTTCGTTCGTTCCTTCTTCGTTCCCTCCACCTTCTACTCTCTCCTCTTCACCCCTCGCTCTCGCTACACAAGTGGCAGTCCAATGGATGTCGGATTGCTCTTTGGTTCTGTGCCGGATTTTTGTTGGGACCGGCCAGAATTTGGACAGCATCTATGTGTCTGTGTTCGGATATCCAAGCACATCGTCTTCGGCACCGCCTGATTCTGGGGCTTTGCCCCCTCCTGGCCTTGACGTGGGGCCCCTCCTTCTGCCTTCCCCCCTCTGCTGTGCACGGCCCGCTTAGCTTCGACCGGAAGAGGTGCGCTCTCGACCCGCGGATCAAAAAAAAGCGTTCGGATATCCGCCGTTCCCCATGTGGGGTCGGGCTGTCCCGCGTGGGGCCCGCGTGGGGTCTTCATGGAGTCGTTGGCTGCCCTGGGCCTTCTTCGCCCAGTACTTCCTTTCCTCCTCGCTAATGAGGGGGCCCCAGGACACACTAATAAATACACACAAATACAAACATTCCACATATTTTCCCATATTTTCTCTGTTTTTGTCTTCCCCCCCACTTCCCATATTTTCCTATATTTTCCTGGGAATCGACGATTAATTGTGTCTGTGTGTTTTTTCCCCTCCTGAGCTAACTCGTCTCCCCGCACCCTCACCCTGGTGCTTGAGGGGCCGGAACTTGTGTAAACCGGCGGTGGACAAACCTCCCCTTAGTAAACCTCCCTTGAGTGAAAACGGCCCAGGACCGAAACCGACGGACCTGGACCCGCAAGAATAACGGCCGCGACGCCCTCTCGCGAGCCGAAAACTGCCAATTCACTAATCGACGTGTCAGGGTAGGAGGTCTATCCACCTCCGAGTAAATCAAAAGAAGGCAGCAGCGCACGCAAACGGCGTGAACGGCACGGGAAAATTGCCTGGAGCTGGGCACGATTCTCGGACACACGCCTAGAAACTCCAAGCGAACCCAGAGAGCAATAAGAGTCGAGTTGCCTGCGCGCCCCCACGCTGCGAAGGAACCAGGGCGCTGTCCAATAATCCAGGGACCGCTGCCTCCAAACTCCGTAGGCGCTGCCCACAAGCCGAGAACACGCTGCCTGGGCGCTGCGCACGAGCCCGGAAAGCGCTGCATAGGAGCTTCCTAGTTGGGCGCGGCCCACGGGCGAAGCGTTGCCTAGGAGCTGCCTAGGACCTGCGCCAACGAGGAAACTGCCGCGCAGAAGTTGCGCAAACGCCTGCGGCCCACATATTGGGAACGACTTGGGGGGGGGGAGGGGGGGAGGGGGGGGGGGAGGGGGAGGTGGGGAAGGGGGGGGGAGGGAGGGGTGGAGGGAGGGAGAGAGGGAGGGAGGGAGGGAGGGAGGGAGGGAGATTGGGGACGCGGTGGCGGGACAAACTGCTGACCCCAGCAAGCCGCCGCGACTCTGCCTGGCCGGCAGCCCGTGGAGACGAGGCTGGCCTCGCCCATCCTGCAGGCGTCTCCTCTCACGCGAGCTTTCTGCGCGACTCTGTCTTTCCTTCTCTGACTACCTACCAGACCACCCCAACCCAACCCGAAGACCCGAATTTCGGGTTGGGGGGGGTATGGGTTCCATATGTGTTTTCTCGATGTTTCCGGACCCCCCCCACTAGAAATCGAGGGTAAATCTGAGCCTTCGGGTTGGGTTGGGGTGGTTTGGTGGGTGGTGATTCTCCCTCACACTGTTTGTTTGCGACGCACGGGCCTGGGAAGCGCTGCCTGAGAGCTGCCTGGGACCTGCGCGCGAGGGCCAGAAAGGGCTGCGGAGGAGTTGCGCAGACGCTTGCGGCCTGCGTGCAGGGAATGCTTCAGCACACGCTTGTGAGACACAGTGCAAGTGCCAGCAGATCGTTGCGGCGCCCGCTGACCGGCGGCTGTGGGGAGGAAGCTGGTCTAGTTCAGCCTGCTGGCTGTTTCTCGAATCTCCTTGTAGGTCCCTCAAGGATGTTTCTGCGATTCTCTGCCTCTTTCTCCCACGCGCCCTCGCATTGCTTGTTCGCGATCCACGGGCATGGGAAGCCTTGCCTGCCCAGGACCTGCGCGCGAGTGAGAAGGAAGCGCTGCGAACGAGCTTAGCAAACGCTTGCGGCCCACGTATTGGGAAGTATCAGGAAAGCGTTTTGCAGGACACGCTGCAAGTTCCAGCCAATCGTTGCGGCTCTCCCTGACCAGCGGCTGTGGGGAAGACGCTGGCCTAGTTCGGCCTGCCGGTTGTCTTTAACCCGTTACAGCCCTCGTCGGGAGGTGCGGGAACTTTCTGCACGACTCTCTCTCTCTCTCTCTTTCTCTTTCTTCCCTTCCCTCCCTCACAGTGTATGGTTGCGACCCACGGGCACAGGAAACGCTGCCTAAGAACTGCCTACGACTCCCACGCGAATCCATGAAGCGCTGCGACGGACCAGCGCAAATGCTTGCGGGCCACGCAGTGCAAATGGCTAAGAAAGCGCCTGCGGGACACGCTGCAAGTCCCAGCAGATCGCTGCAGGGGCTCCCTCGCGGGCGGCTGATCGGAGGAAACTGGCCTGTAGCTCAGACTCCCGGCTACTGCTCTACAGCCCTGACAGTTCCCCCAAAACTCGGGTGTTGGCAGTACTGGGTTTAGTGGACCCTGGTTTAGTGATGTGTACTGGGGGACGCCCCCCCGCCCCGTTCCACTAACCAGTTGCCGTCACCCGAAAAACACCAGATTCTGGCAGATTCAAAAGCTCCGGGGCCCTAGCACTAACCGGGTCCCCTTACCTGGGGTCCTGGCTATACCCGACAAATAGCTATCTGGGAACTTGTTGCCCGACTCTCACGTTTCCCTTCCCTGTCTCACGATGTTCGTTTGTGGGCCACGGGCCCAGCAAGTGCTGCCTAAGAGCTGTCTGGGCGCTGCCCGCGAGGCCTGACAGCTCTGCCCAGTAAGTACACAAACTGTCCCTCTTCCCTCCTCCTCCTCCTCCTTCCTGGCCTTGCCTGTCCTCCTCCTCCTCCCCTCCTCCTCCTCCTCTTCCTCCTCCTCCTCCTCCTCATCCTCCTCCACCTCCTCCTCCTCCTCCTCCTCCTCCTCCCCCTCCGCCTTCTCCTCCTCCTCCTCCTCCTCCTCCTCCTCGTCCTCCATCTCCTGCTCCTCCCTGCGCTCGCTCACTCGCCCTTCCGCCCGCTCGCTCACTCGCTCGCTTGCCAACGACACTTGAGGCGCCGAAATGGCAGCACCATGCCCGATATGGGGGATGTGGCCCGCGCGGAGGCGACAGCACAGTTCACGGCGCGGGCAGCACTGAGGCTGGAGCACCGCTCTCACTTACGGACATGGCCAGAGCTGAACCGAAAGCACCGCTCCCAAACATAGAGGCCTCCTAGATGGGAAACTGAGAAGATGTGGTCGAAGACACGCGCCACATCGCCGATGCATCGCCGATGTATCGGCGATGCATCGGCGATGCATTGGCGACCTGGGCGATGCATCGGCGACGTGGGCGTGGAGAAAACTGGTCTCCATATCGAGCCGAATCGCCGATGCATCGGCGATGCGGCGCGATCCTCCGACCCCATCCACTCCGACCCCATCTGGGAGGCCTAGAAAACAGGAATGTTGCCGTCGATGAGGCGGCAAATCTATGATTTCTGACGGTGCGCGTATCTGTCGAGGCGCCAGCGCCGGCACATCTGGAACGACTTAACAGGACCAACAGTAGCTCACACGAGCAAGTTTCCACTCGCATGGGTGCCCCTTCCCTGCTATCAGCAGCAGCCGAAGCTTCGTGGGGTGTCACGCCTAACGCAGTCCCTGCCTGCGTACCGAGCCTCCTTGCTGCTACAGCTGGTGGCGGGCAAACCCCGCCTTGAAACCGCTCAGTCGTGGGAGTTCGCTACAAGACGGCACAGGGAGATGTGGATAAGTAGGTTCGAGCCTTCGCTCTTCTGAGCATCACGCCGCAACGGCGCGTCTCCAAAGGCGAGAGCGAGTGATTTGTAGATAGAGAAAGAGAGACACGAGGGAAAGAGCAGCATACGTGTGTATATACGCACAGTTTAGAGACACAGAGAGAGAGAGAGAGAGAGAGCGTGTGGGAGAGAAAGAGAGAGAGAGAGAGATAGAGAGAGAGAGAGAGCTGGTGGCTGGACAGGGATAGCTCGACATCTCACATGCAGGCCAGTGTGAAGCAATTGGGGGGAAAAGAGGGAGAGCAGAAACGAGGGAGAGGGGCCGAATGATGAGCAGGACGATGAAGCGAGATAACTAGCAACTTGGGCAGCACGAGATCCAGAACGAGTTGGAAGTGACCCACGAGTGGTGGACACAGGGCTGGGTTGGCGAAGTCCTGTGGCCGGATGGCCACCTTTGAAGCCAGAGGCCGAGCAAAAACCAAGCGTACCCTCTGGACGCCAAGGCAGAGCCATAACGGCCACGAATCAGCCGATGTTGATTGCTTCAGTCTGGCCTCTGAAAGGTCTCTATGACTGCGCTTTGCTGCTGAACCCCTAGCCACAACCCAGACCTCCGACGTCGGTTTCGCCACGCTGTCCCCGAAGATCTAAGAGAGCGCGTTCCACACGACCGTCATGAGCTTGAGCATGGCTCCGGTGTAAGCACGTATTGAATTTTGATGATTCGAAGTGGAGCTGAGCTCTCGCTGTCACTCTCGTTCTCCGTGGCTGAATCACTCGGGGCGCTGGTAGAAGCTACACTGGAATGTGTGGGTCAGAAATGTCCCCGTCTCCCTGCACGTCTCCGTTCTTCACGCGTCACTCCCATCTGTGCCTGGTGGCGCGTGCGGGGGACCGTTGTGCGGGGAGCGCAGGTAGGCATTACTGCAGTCGTCGGCTGTTTTGGCCCACTGGTTGATCGCAGTGCGACCGTCGTTGGCTCGCATTCGTGCTTTCCAGGCATTGGTGCGGTTGGTCTTGTCGGAGTGGCTGCGTCGTCTCCGCTGTGCGTCAGTGGAGGCGATCAAGTAATCCAGATGCTGGTCGGTCGGGATGTCGTCACAGTCCCAGACGTGCGGGCACTCCGTCAGGCTAGTTGGGCGGTGGCGCTTGATCAGGACTTTAGCCGCAGCCCAGGTCCGCTTGATCTGCAACCAGCGACTAGGATGGCTGGTGCCATTATTCCTGGTGGGATGCCTGGCCCTTTTTGATATCTCAGAGTTGCCGCGAGACCTCGTCGAAAGCGATTGTGGAACGACTGGCTACTCTATGTTCTGGGCGAAAGAGCGGGGGCAGCGGAGGCTTCCTGGAAGCATAGAAGTTTGCTATGTCTGCTCGGATATTTGCTACGGTCTCGCGGCGGACATCTGCCACAAAATTCTGCGTTTAAAGCGTGAGCCGCTTGGTTTGCCAAGCCGAAGATACTGTCAACGTCGACGGCCGCGTCAGCCTCGCCCATCCGCGCGCGGTAGGCGTTCTCGCTGAGGCCCACTAAGACTTGTTGCTCGTCTCTGTCGATCGTCGGGTAGACAAGCAGTTGGGCACTGCCGCCTTCAGTCTCCTCGCCGGATGTCTGGGGTCATGAGGGTCGGGAGAGATCAGAAGGCCCAGGCAGAAGAGCAGAACAATCAAGAAGAGGGGCAGGAGAAGCAGCAGTGGCAGCGGTGGCAGGGAGAGGAGGACGAGGAGGAGCAAGGAGGAAGTGATTGGGGAAGAGTCCCACCCCCTCCCTGGCTTACGACTCCAACCAAAGTTGAGACTTGGGGAATGGCCTGCAACCTTCTCTCTGAGCTTTCCGCCAGAACTCGTACGCTCTCGCCACGGGCAATGAATCTCCGCGGTCGCGATAACCAACCTCTTACTTACAAATAGCGAACAGGGCAGAGGGAGGAGCAAGAAGGATGACGAGAGACGACGATCGAGCCTTTCTTTGCTGAAAACTCCCAGCACAATAGATTGCAGCATGCGGCCGGGCCGTGTCTCAAGGTCCTGCTACCAAGCGCCTCCGCGTCTCAGCTCAGCCACGCACAGGTGAAAGCAGCGCCACTCGCAGTGGTCGTGGCTCCCTGCCACGGCGTTCCTCAGGGGTTGCCCAGTCTTGCCTAACCTCATGCCCGTGAGAATAAACACTAGGGGATAAGAAAGTTCGGGGTTCAGGGAGAGATAATAAAAGTAGCCCAGCAGACCTCAGCATAATCTCGAAGTAAGAGATGATCAAGAGGAGACCAAGCCGAGCACGTTTTGTGAAAATCTCGAGTTTCAAATATATTAGATTTTATTTACAAACGCTTTATGAAAATTGTTTTTTGTAAGTGCTCGTGTAGGGTAGCTCATGTGCCTCAATTTCCATGGATAATCAACCCCAGAGATAAAAAAGTTCAGGCGAGCGTGGGGACAGAGAGAAATATAAAAGAAGAAGAATACAGTAGAAGAATTATAAGAAAGAAGAAGAAGAGGATAATAAGAAGAGGACGAAGAAAGGAACAATCCAAAGTTCCAAATCTATCAATTTTAATTTACAAACGCTTCATGAAAATTGATTTTTTAAGTGCTCGTGTAGGGTAGCTCATGTGCTTCATTTTCCATGGATAATCAACCCCAGGGATAGAAAAGTTCAGGCGAGCGTGAGGACAGATAGAAATATAAAAGAAGAAGAGGAAAATAGAAGAATAATAAGAAAAGAAGAAGAAGAGAAGAATAAGAAGAGAAGAAGAACGGAAAAATGGAAAGTTCCAAATCTAGCAATTTTAATTTACAAACGCTTTATGAACATTGTTTTTTTGAAGTGCTCATGTAGGGTAGCTCATGTGCTCCCCTTTCCATGGATAATCAACCCGAGAGATAAAAAAGTTCAGGCGCGCGCGGGGATACATACATACATTGGTTTCGCTTGACACATCCTGAAAAAGTGTGATCGCTTCGCTTGATGTTGCTATATCAACATCGCTTGATGTTGCTATCTCAACATAGCGTTTCGAGGTGATAATGAAGTTCGGCCTCAGCGCTCGCCGCCCAATTTGAATTTTGTATAGGGCGACGATAATCAACTCTAAACACTGAAGGGGGGGGGGTCCCTTTATTATCATCGGCATGCGGTTACTCCCAGACCCCCGACGTCGTGTTTTTTTCACGACGTCGCCCCCCAGAGGTCTGGACCCCTTCCCCGGGACCGGTTTTTTTCGTCCTGCATGGGTTTTTGACGGTCCCGAGGCCCGGGAAGGGCCCCCAGAGGGCGAAAATAGCGAAAAACCCTCCGTCGTGATTTTTTCACGACGCCAGGAGGTCTGGGCTTCCGGGGGGCATCCACCGGGGTGGCCCGGCTTCGGTTCCTTACAGGGCGGTGCCAACTTGCCCCGGTTGCCCGACTGCCCCGGTTGCCCATGTTGCCCGGGTCGCCCGATTGCTCCGCGCGGCCCGGTTGCGCGGCTGCCCGGGCTACACCCAACTTGCCTGGGCTGCCACGGATGTCCAAGGGCTGCCCGGGCTGCCCGGGTTGCCTGGTGTTGGGCGTGGCTTAATGGGGGGGTCACAAGTGGGGGGGTCAGAAAAGGTCCCCTTTCGTGCCCCTTTCGGGCCCCTCCAGAGCCCCAGGGGGCTCGTTTAGGTACCGTTTGGGTACCTTTTCGAACCACCCTTGCCACCCCCCCATCTATGACCCCCCCATTACGCGGCGCCCAATGGTGGCCGGGTTGCCAGGGTTGCCCGGGACGCCAAGCAATGCACAGTAATGCGAGGCGATGCGCCCATGCCATAGGAAGCCTTCCCCAAATTGGGGTCGCGCCGGGTCCTTTTTTGGTGTGTCGTGATGCTTTCTATTACGATTGCAAGTTCCAGGGTCTAGTGGGGGCATCTGGCGGGATCTTGGGGTGCCGTCCTCGTGGATGTCTCCTGGGAGCTATTTGGGTGCGTCTTTGGGGCCGCCCCCTAGAAACCTTCTTGGAAGCTTTTTTGGCGGCTCCTTGGGAGCCTCTTGGGGGCCTCTTGGGGCTGTCTTGGGGGCCTCTTGGAGGGCCCCATGGGGCCTCCTGGGAGCTTCTTCGTGGTGTCTCGGGCAACCTTGGCCGCACGGCACCGTCGCTTTCCCCCTGGTGGATCGTCTTGGGGGCCTATTTTTTTTTGGGGGGGGGGGATTGGGTCATCTTGGGGCCCTCTTGGGCCGCCTTGGGCCCCTCGTGGGAGCCCCTTGGACCCTCTCAGGGAGACCCTGGGGGCCTCTTGGGCCGTCTTGGAGCCTCGGGAGCCCGAAACGAGGAGAACGCAGGAATCATCGAAAAGCCACTCGAGATGTATCGAGCTTGACCTCTCGGGCCCCTCTATTGGGGCGCTCTTGGGACTGTCTCGGGGCGTCTTCTAGGCCTCGTGGCTGGTCATGAAGCCGTCTTGGGCCATCTGGAATGTGTGTAAGTACGTGCATACATATTTGCACAAGACTGTAATAGCGCTTGGCGCCACGCACCTTCGTCCTTGAGGTCCGGCTTGCAGACGGAAGGACAGGAAGGTAAAGCAGACAAATTCGCGATAACTCCTTATTGCCTTTTTCCGACGTCGCCGTTGTAATCGTGGTTTTCGTGATCTGTCCCTCATGGTTCCTCTTCCTTTTCCTCATTCTCGCCCTACCCTGCGAATTCTACCCCATCGTCCTCAGCTCTCTTTGCGGAGGCTCCTTTTCGGAGGGCCTCCGAGGGTGTACATCTCAGCAGCAGCTCACCTACAGCTCTCCTACAGCTCTCGTCAGGTAGAGAAACCCATCATTATCGCACAGAGTGCGAATAGTTGTTGCGTCGCAGCTCTAGCAGCAGACTGATTTCGGGCGACTCCATATGATTTCCTGTCGATTGGTGTGCCTTTCAGCCCCGTAGCTCTCCTACAGCTCGATATCAGTAAAGAAACATCGCCTCTGAAAAAGTTACAGAGTGCTAGTAGTGTTTCGGTCGCAGCTCTCGTAGCAGACATATTCCAGGCATCTCGATACTAGAGACTAGAACTCCTGAGCAGTTTCGGCTGAATGGTGTGCATTTCGCCTCTGGGAATAGCCTGCAGCTTGTGCCATCCTCTGAAAACCATCAGCATGACCATAAGTAGCTAATACAAATTCCCGCCTTGTTCATTGTTGCAGTAATCTCCACCCGATGGACCTGATATCAAGATGGCGAGCAAGTTTGTCAGGGCTTCTTTCATGTCGGGCGTGTCCCCCTACAGGGGGATTTTCGTCGAAAAATAAAAATACCTTAAACATAACACCAAAAAGGTAAAAAATACTCAAACAAATGGTCCCCAGACCATTTTTGTAAGATTTTTGGACTACGTTTGGGGTTTTTCATTTTTCGTCGAAAATCCCCCTGTAGGGGGACAGGCCCGACTTAAGGCTTCTTGGGGCCTTCTCGAGCCCTCCGTGGCGCCACTCTGGGGCCTCTGGGGCTCGCTCGGGCCACCCTGCCTCCAACACGGCAGTCTCCCTGCACGACCCGGCTCCGCTGCTTCGGGGAGCGTCTTGGGGCCCTCCCCCTCCTCCTCCTCCTCCTCCTCCTCCTCCTCCTCCTTCTCCTCCTCCCCCTCCTCCCCCTGCTCCCACTCCTCCTCCTCCTCCTCCTCCTCCTCCTCCTCCTCCTCCTCCTCCTCCTTCTCCTCCTCCTGCCGTCATGGGTCTCTCTTCGGGCCATCCTGGAACCCTCTTGTACCGTCTCGGGGCTCTCTCGGACTTCCTGGAAGCCCTTTCGGATAGTTTCGGTGCGATGTTCGGGCCTCTTGGGCGGTTTCGGACGCCCGGAAGACCGAATAGCAGAGCCTTTCCAAAATGATGCAAAAACCCATGGGAAATCAATGCTTTGTCGTGCGTTTCGAAAGCCTCTTGGGTGTCTTCTTTGGGTCGGCTTCGGGCGTCTGGTGGGTGTCTGGAGCCGTTCGGCCGCCCTCCAAACCGATGTGGGCCCGTTGCCTAAGCCCAGCAGGGGCTCCCAGGAGCTCCGGAAAGCCTGGGGGGCCTCCCGCAGGGGCGTCCAAAGGGGCCCCGTTTTGAGGGAGAGAAAGTCCCATCCCCCCCTCCGTCATAGGGTAGATTCACACAAACACACACACACACACACACACACGGACACACACACACACACGCACACACACACACACACACACACACACACGCACACGCACACGCGCGCACGCACGCACGCGCGCACGGACACACACACACACACACACACACACACACACACACACACACGCACACGCACACGCACACGCACACGCACACACACACACTCACACACTCACACACTCACACACGCACACGCACGCACGCACGCACGCACGCACGCACGCGCGCACGCACGCACACACGCACGCACACACGCATCCACACGCACTAGACTCTCGCTCGTTCGCGCGCTGTGCTCGCTCTGCTCTGGCGTGCAGCGGGTGGACTTCTCAGGACTTTGCCCGAGGGGGCGTTGCACGCTGCACCGGATGCCCAGGGGAGAGGGCCCCCGGCGTAGACCCCCCTTCTCGTCCCGTGGGGGCGCAGGGCCTCTGGGAGGATGGCCCCAGGTTCTCGGGGCGGGCGAGGGGCCGCCCGAGACCGCCGCGGAGCGCGCCGGCCGAGGAGGGCCCCCAGAGGCTCGAAAACTGCGCGAGGGCTGCCCGAAGTACGGCCACGAGA
>CAUYUJ010014629.1:72904-87904 GCA_963575745.1 Prorocentrum cordatum
TCCAAGCGCGCGAGTACTATCAGCAACCGCCATAGCAGTTCAAGGGCGACCGAAAGCAGCATGCGAGGGACGTGCGGCGGGAAGCCGTAGAAGCCCACGAGTAGGACAACTCGCGCCAACGGCCGACCCCGCGTACAAGCACCGTTCGGCAAAGTACGTCTCGGCCGCCATCGCGCTTGCAACGGTTGATGTGCGCGCGCGTATGTCACCGATATCACTTCTTGTGGAGCGAATACCCTCAGCCACGCAACGAATGATGCATTCACGTCTTGGGCTGCCTCACAGCGTTCGATTCCGCGCAGAAAAGAAACGTTGTCGACTCAGACACGCAGGTCGGGCGCTCTGTTGCCGCCCACAAGGCCGCCAGGCATCCCCCCCCACCGCCAGGCGCCAGATTGGCGCGGCAGCGCAACTGTATAGAAACGCACGCAACGTTCGACCTTCTTTGACACTTAGGCGCTCCCGTGCGTGGCCAACCGTGCAAGTCGAGAAGACAATCGACCCAGAAGCAGAAGAAACCAGTGATATCCGATAGACGATGGCTCAAAACCTCAACACGCAACATGTAACCCACAATTGGTGGCAACCTCCTAGAACCTTGGCACGAGACTGCACGCAACGCGCGATTGAGCTGTTACGTCCAGAAGCTGGGAGGCTCGCGCCGCAGCAGCACTTGCGCGCCATTCAAGATTAAAGCGTCGTTGTCGCATCGCACGGCATGCTATGAACCACCCTTTTCGGTGCGGGAGGCCCTACGACGGGCTCACGTCGTGCCGCTTTGTGCGCTGGCTTCAAACACCGCTTGGATCGTTAAGCCTTGAATCCTTAAACGATTGCGGCTGTCCGACAGCGCAGATCGTTCGGCATCGACCGATTGCAAGACACTGGCGGCGTTGCACCTTTCACGATCGCGCCGAGGTCGCCGACGCGTCGACGCGGCGCGAACCTCCATATACCTGAGCTACGAATGGCCGCATCCGCGCGCTTCGAGCGCGGAAGACACACTCAACGGCTCCCCTCGGCTGCCTGGACGGGTGCAATCGCTTCCGTCGTCCTCCGCATACCTCCTCTCCCATGCCTGCCTGGCCATTCCACCTCTCGTCCTCGTTCCAGGCACCGAACAGCTTCGACACGAAGGCGTCCTCTGCAAGAGCAGGACTTTGAGCGATCAGAACAAGCAGCAAGGTGAGCAGGGGAAGATGAGGGAGGACTGAGAAGGAAAGGGATGGAGGTTCTCTTCCCCCTCCTCCTGCTCGTGCTCCACCCAGTCCCCTCTGGGTGGCAGAGGGACCTGCCGCGCAAGCTCTGCGAGAGACTGGCTGTCCGCAGGCTGTCACGCTCCGCGGCCTTCTGCACCATGTGAACGCGGCGTGTCACATGTTGCATCTCTCTGGCAGTTCTGCCAAACTTGACAACGAACCCTGCGACGTGTGACAACTTCTGCCACCAACAGGGCACCACCTACATTGTACGGCAGGTCCGTGTCATGCCGACTTCGGAGCTGGTTCCTGACACCGCGGGGCCATTCAACCTTGAACGATCGGCCGCTTTAGCGAAACGTCAGATCGTCCAACATCGACAGATTCTGGGTCGCCAGCGGCGTTCAACATTGAACGCCGACGGCGGGGTCGCCGCCGGCCAACATGACGCGAACCTGCCGTGCAACGCTACATGTTTGTCGGGTGGCCCCTCTGGGCGGCTTTTCGACACGCTCCCTCAAAGGGCAAGAAACCTCGCCCCTGTGGCCCGACCTAGGCCCGTGCGCCACGAACAGCCTGAGCTCGAGAGCAAAGGATGGCTCTCGAGCCCAGGCGCATCTCGCGTCAGTGCGCAGCATGGTTCAGCACAGCATTGCATAACTTTGCGTGGCTCAACCTTGCACGGCATACTACTTTTAGGTCGGGCATGTCCTCCTACAGGCGGATTCTACAGGAAAGTAGGAAATAGCCCAAACATATTCAAAATGAATCGACACTAGTCGACAAATCGTCCCCATTTTATGTTTGACCATTCTTGAATATTCCTCCTGTCGACGGACATGCCCGACTTGATAAAAGTGCCACGCTTGGCATGGCAGGGGAGTACACGGGGGGGGGTCCGGCTCCAGACCTCTGCTTACTGCGACTGTTTGCGACAGTGCGTCCTATGGGGGGAGGCTCTACCTGCCTGCAACAGGCGCCAAAAACAGCCGATCTACTCCGTGAGGGGGGAGGAGGGGGGTGCGAGGGCCCGCGCCGATCGGCCGAACAATGAATAAGAAAATGACGACCACCCGGCGCAGGGGAACCGCAGGCGTCTAGCTCGACAGCGCAAGAATCAACGACAAGCAAGCACGGACCCCTTGGGCAGGGCATACTTGCAAACCAAACAGGCAAACCACTCGAACCACAGCTTGATTCCCCACGGCATACCCCCCTGTCAAGAAAACCCCTAGATGCAGCCCCCCAAAAAGATTCCCTTCGCCATTTGAAGAAGTGTGGCGATCTCGTCTTGTCGGGCTTCAGAACGCTGAAGACGGCCCACGAGGCCCCAAGATCGCCCGAAAACGGTCAATGGTGCCCCCAAGAGACCCCCAAGACAGCCCAAAAAAGCTCCTCCACGGCCGTGGAGGTCCCAAGACGTCCCAAGAGGTCTCGACCAGATAACCAAAAAGGACCCCAAGGAGGGAAAGTGAATGGGCCTTGGGAGCCTTTCCCCAAAAAGCTGTCCCCAAAGTATACAGCATGCTCCCGAGAGCTCCCCAGAAACGCCCAATAAGTCCCAAGATGTCCCCAAGAAGGCCTCTACGAGGCATCCAAGAGCCCCCCCAAGCCCCCAAGAGACTCCCGAACACCCACAAGAGTCCACCAACAAAACATCCCAAGAAACCCAGACAAAATCGCAACAAGCATCGAACAGCATCTGGCCCACAATCCAGAACCCAGGCAGTGTTGCGGGATGGGTCTGAGGCCACTGCACACACTCGAACAGAAAGGAGCAGATCCGCCACCGTGCACACCTCGCACGTTCGGGAATGACAGAGCGACAGGTGTCTGGAAGGGACCCCCACCTCTGCAAGCGCAGTTCTGGATGCATCACCCGCTCCCGAGCCCTCGTGAAGCATGCCCGAGGCGTACCCAGACCCTCCTCCGTGTACAAGAGCGCTTCATCAACACATACCACGTCCAGACATGCAGCACCCCGAGACGCGTCGCTGAACCAAGTCGGGCCAGGCGCGCCGAACAGCCGCGCAACTCAGATCGAAAACGGGACGACGACGACGACGACGACGACGACGACGACGACGACGACGACGACAGACCCCAAAGGGAACGTACAACGGGGGGCAGACGTGGCGGCGGAGGAACGTGGTGGAAGGAGGACCGAAGACGATGGAGAGGGAAGAGGGACCCGGACCGGTGATGGCAACAGCGCCACGAGCTACACCTGCCTGGTTCGCCCCGTGCCGCCGCTGCGGGCGGCGGGCAGCCGAGGAGGAGGGGAGGGGGGGAGCGAGGTCGGCCGCCCAGGACAGCGCAACGCGCCACGCGACGCCCCGACGCGCTGCGATCCGTGGTGCACCATCGCGACCCCCGGGGGCCTCCGAGGGAGCCGCGCACACCGGCCAAGGGGGCCCGCGTGGCTGCCCACTGCGCCGGACCTCCCGAGAGCCCGCGGGGGCGTGGCGGCAGAAGCGCAGCTCGAAGGCCCCACCCAGAGGGGCCGCGAGGCCTCGCACGGGTCCGCGCGACTGCCCAGTGCACGCTGGACCTCCCAGGGGCCAACGGGCGTGTGGCGACGGTTGCGCAGTCCGCCACTCGTCCCCAGGGAGCCGCAAGTCTCAGAGCGGTCCACGTGACCACATCCATCGGGTGCGCGCAAACGTGGATTAGCGATCCATGGATTTGGCGCGCGGTCACCAAATCCATGGACCCGGGGGATGTGGGCCGAAATCCGCGAGATCCCATAGAACCGGGACCCATCGCTAATCCACGCCCCCTTGATTCATGTCTGCGATCGCCTGAATACTTCCCGCTGAACCTCCCATGATCCCACAGAAGTGGCGACAAGCAGTTCGCCCCCCCCCAAGGAGCCGCGAGGTCTCGCAGAAGTCTGCGCTACTACCCACTCCGCTGGGCGGGCCTCCCAGGAGCCAGCGGGAATGGCGACAAGCGCGCTGTTCGCAACCCCCCCAGGGAGCTGCGAGGTCCCGCAGGGGAGGTTGCGCCGGAAAACCGCAACGGTCCATCCGCGCTCCCGAAACCCTGGTGCTTCGTAACGGCAGCTATGGATCCGCGCTCCCGGGGGCACGATCCCTCGAAACACAGGGATCCGCGCTCCCGGGGACACGGCCCCAGGAAGCAGAAGCCTGGCGAAGGACCCAGCCATATGCAGCTGCGAGCATCGCGGGGCAGGTGGGAAGAACTACGGGGGCGGCGGGGGGCCAACGTGGGCGGTGAGCGCATGGGACTTCTGCCGCTGGGCCCTTCAACGGAGCTCCCTACTGAGCCACGCAGCGTGTGAGGGGTGTGCCGATGTGTGCCAACGTGTGCGGAGGGCGCATGTGATCCCTGCCACTGGGGCCTTGGGGGGACCTCCTTTTGGGGCCACGAAGAGTGCGAGGGGTGTGCCAAAATGGATGGGGTGCGCATGCGATTCCTGCCACTGGGGCCTTCGGTGAAGCTCCCTGTGCGACCACGCAACGTGTGAGGGGTGTGCCAACATAGGCGGGGGGCGCATGCGATTCCTGCCACTGGGGCCTTCAGTGGAGCTCCCTATGGGGCCACGAAACGTCTGAGAAATATACCAAAATGTGCGGGGGGGCGCATGCGATTCATGCCACTGGGGCCTTCGGTGGAGCTCCCTATGGGGCCACGAAGCGTCTGAGGGGTGTGCCAACATGCTTCGAGCCACTCCCCTGGGGCCTTCTGTGGAGTTCCCTTTGGGGCCGCGGAACGTGTGAGGGGCGCGCCAACACGGGCGGGGTGCGCATGTGATTCATGCCACTGGGGCCTTCGGTGGAAGTTCGTATGGGGCCACGAAGTGTGTGAGAGGTGCACCAAAATTGGCGGGGGGGCGCATGTGATTCCTGCCACTGCTGTGGAGCTCCCATGGAGGCCCGAAACGCGTGACGGGTGTACCAAAATGGGCGGGGGGGGACGCATGAGATTCCTGTCACTGGAACTTTCTGCGGAGCTCCCTATCAGGCCACGAAACGTATGAGGGGTGTGCCAACATGGGCGGGGGGTGCATGTGATTCCTGCCACTGAGGCCTTCTGTGGAGCTTCTATGGGACCACGAAAGGTATGCAGGGTGATGACAATGAGGGCATGCGGAGGGCAGACGCGGGAGGAGGGAGACGGGGAGGACGGAGGGGGAGGAGTGAACGAAGGATGCTGCGGATTCAAAACGAGGACCCAATCTGGATCCGCGCTCCCGAGTCTCCAAGACGGCCGAGGCAGGCCATCAAAAGATACCTCCAAGATAGCCCCATGTAGACTCAGAATAGCCTGAAGAAGGTTCAAGAGGCCCCCCCGACCTTCTGGGAAAACCTCAAAAGGACCCCCGGCAGGTGCCTAGTAGGCCAGCAACGTTGATGTCCTGTGGGTGTTTGACAGATGTTGGCGCCTTCACCGTTCCAGGCGTCCTTCCGCTGAAGACGGCCTTAGAGGACTCAAAGATGGCCCGAAGACAGCCCAAGAATATCCCCCCATCATTGTTTCCCTCATCACCCTACTCTGCCCCAGGACCATCTGATAGGATCCCAAATGGGAACTCAAGACGGCCGAGGTGTGACACGTGACGGCGTTCTGACTGTCACTCCCAACCGTCAACGAACTCTGTGCCTTGAAACTCAGCTCGCTTCACATGTGACTTGTGCCACTGGCGGGTGTCCCGAGAGGCTCCGCGGAGCCCACCGTGGAGGAGCAGATGAGAACGGAACGCCCGCAGCAACCACGGCAGAACCGGGCGCACGAGAGGCCAGACGAACAAGGGTGATCGGGGTCGGCCAAGAGGGGGGCGCCCAAGAGGAGGGGGGGGGCGCAAGTCATGGCCAGCGGCATGTGCACGGCCCAGTGGGGGGGCCAGGGATGTAATGAAATGAGAAGAGGCGCCATGAGATCTGGGGAGACATGTCATGGCAAACGCCCCATGGTCCGCCATGGTATCCAACCCCCCCCAGGTCTCACCCTCCTCTTTGCCGCCCCCGAGATGAAGAGCATGTGCAGTGGTCTTTCTCGAGCCGGAAAAGCGATGATGTGCCTGAGCCTCCCGGGCCGCATCCGCACATGTGCCTGAGCCTCCCGGGCGCCTCGAGAGCCCGCGACGCGAACCGCCGGCAGTCGGCTCTCGCGGGAGGGCCGGGAGACTCAGAAGCTGTGGATCGGGGGCAACATGCGAGCCCTGCCCCTACCCGCCACGATTTCTGAGGGGGAGGGTGGGGTTCACTTCGCTCGGGAGCTCCCGCGCGAAGTGAGCCCCACCATCCCCCTCATAAATCGTGGGGGGTAGGGGTAGGGTTCGCATGTGGCCCCCTAGCGGAGAATCTGTGGGTGCGGCGGGAGCGGGCGAGGCTCCGCCAGCGGCAAGGCTGGCGGGCACAGCGCAATTCAGAGGCAGTATGCGAAAAAGGTGAGGCTAGACAGATCGACTCGAGCAGTTTCACCGCTGCTGACAGACAATGCCAGGGCCCGCGGGCAGCTGCGGGCGATGTCCGCTCGCCTTCTCTGGAAGCACTAGGCCTTGAATTTCCTTGGTGGGCCTCTGTCTTGCAGATGTACATCATCCTGTCTCATGTCTCCTTAGTCCTGTCTCCTGTCTCATGTCTCCTTGGTCCTGTCTCGTTTATGCTGTCCGCAGGGGGAACCCGGCATGAGAAATGCAACCCTGGAGTGCAGCTCTCAGATCCAAGAAGGCGCCGAAGAGCCATGATTGGGCCCCAGGGGCATCCAAGAGGCTCAAGAGACCCTGAGCAATAGCCCAAAAGGGCCTAAAGAGGCCCTCAAGATGGACCCAGGTCCCGAAGAGGTCACAAGACGCCTCTATCCGGACCTAAAGACAAACCCAAGAGGCCACAAATATGGCCGCAGGAATTTCCAAGAGGGAGCCAGGCGACAAAAAAAATCACAAGACCGCCCACCAGCGTTCCCCTATTGAGTCCCACCAGCTCTCTGGGCGCAGGTGGTTTAACGAGGTTTGTCTTCTCTACCCCTCCTTCCCCTGCTCGGGGAATGTGTTTATCATTGTTCCTTATTAGTATACACCCCCTCCCCCAGGCGACCGGGGGCCAACCAGGCACCATGCCGACACCATGACCACCCGCCCGCTACCATCCCTGTCAAAAAAAATACAAACCGTACTCTGCCTCCACATTTGGAGCATGCGCGGCCAACCCGATGCGCCACCCCCCATCATCCCTGTCAAAAGTCCATGCACAACGCACTTTGGGGCAAAGTCTTTCATATTGCGAGCCCGCGAGCATTTCATATTGCTTGCGGCGGCCCGCGAGCATTTCATATTGCTTGACAGCGGAGGAGTTAGCATATTCCCTGCTGTGCGCAGGTTTACCACCCATTCAATACAACGTGCACCTCGCGGCTAAATCTGGATCGTGCGCCGCCATCCCGGGATCATTGTCATGTGGTTTTCGCCAGGGACGGCGGGGGTCGTGGCGCGTGGTCTGCTTCGCGCAGGCCTAACAAACATAAATATGGGGATCGGTGTTCCACAAGGATGGCGGGGGCCCACATTTGTTCCCGATGTGTGCTGTCACGTGCGCAGGAGCACCTGACGCACTCTGCACGTGCCCCGAACGCGGCGCACCTGGCGCGGCTGGAGAGCGCGGCACACCTGGCGCACTCGGAGCACGTGGCGCAGCTGGCGCAACAGGCGCCCCAGGGGTGCCTCGCGCGCATGGCGCCCTTGGCACGCGTGGCGCACCTCGCCCAAACGTCGCGCACCTGGGGCCGGCTTTGGTTCCCAATAACTGTCCATCCAAAGACGTCCGCTGAACATGTTCAGGCCCGGGTGTTACTTATTTGTAGTGAGGGCGGGTGGGAGTGAGCTAGACGTTTTGCGGGCGGCTGGGTGTCTTGACCACCAGTGATATATTCCCCGGTTCGATGGTTTCACTTTTGATTAAATGACATGTTCCCCGGTCGACCGGGGAAATGAGGTGTGGACGGAAGACCTCGCGCATATTCAACGTAAATGTGTGTCGTCCATGCGAGAGCCGAGAAAGACGATCACTACCGACTGCTGGGAAGAAGAAGAAGTAGTAGTAGTAGCAATAGTAAGAGTAATAGTAGTGGTAGTAGTATAAGTAGTAGTAATATAGAAAGCCGGAGTAGAAGTAGCAGCAGTAGTAGCAGTCGTATTAGTAGTGGTAGCAGTAGTAGTAGTAGTAGTAGTAGTAGTAGTAGTAGTAGCAGTAGCAGTAGCAGTAGCAGTAGCAGTAGCAGTAGCAGTAGTAGTAGTAGTAGTAGTAGTAGTGATAGTAGTAGTAGTAGTAGTAGTAGTAGTAGTAGTAGTAGTAGTAGTCGTAGCTATAGTAGTAGTCGTAGTAGTAGTTAGAGCAGTAGCAGTAGCAGTAGTACTACTACTAATACTAATGATAGTAGTAGTAGTAGTAGTAGTAGTAGTAGTAGTAGTAGTAGCAGTAGCAGTAGTAGTAATAGTCGTAGTCGTAGTCGTAGTAGCAGTAGTAGTAACAATCGTAGCAATACAAAGAGGAGTAGTAGTAGTAAGAATGATCATTGTAGTCGTAGTAGTACTAGTACTAGTAGTACTATTTCTACGCGTGCTAGTAACAGCCCTAGCTGCAGCAGCACTAAGGACAACGATACTATTAGTAGTCGTATGTGTGGTGGCAATGCAAGCGTCGTCAAAACTGTCAAGAAATGGAAATTGAAATCCTGGAGCACGATGCTTCCGGGCACGTGCGAGAAAGCGCGTTCTTCAATGTTGAGAAGGTTGGGCCGGTGTTTTGACAACACCGCGTCCGAGTCAACAGGCATCCGTCAGCATTGGAGTAGCGCTGACCCCACAATCACCGAATTCAGGAATCTACTGTTTATGTTTGACGAGGCTTGTAGCAGCAGTGATAGTGGTAGTAGTAGTCGTAGTAGTAATAGTAATAGTAGTAATAGCCGTAGTAGTAGTAGTAGAAGTAGTAGTAGTAGTAGTAGTAGTAGTAGTAGTAGTAGTAGTAGTAGTAGTAGTAGTAGTAGTAGTAGTAGTAATAGTAGTAGTAGTAGTAGTAGTCGTAGTACTAGTAGTAGTAGTAGTAGCAGTAGTGGTAGTAGTAGTAGTAGTAGTAGGACTAGTAGTCGTAGTAAGAATTGGAACGTAGTAGTAGTAGTAGTAGTAGTAGTAGTAGAAGTAGTAGTAGTAGTAGTAGTAGTAGTAGTAGTCGTAGTCGTAGTAGTAGCAACGACACCAGCAGCAATAGTAACAATGATGCTATGTGTAGTTGTGATAGTGGTGAATGTAGTGAGAATAAAAATAGTACTAGTCGTTGTCGTAGTAGAAGTAGTAGTAGCAGAACTAGTACTAATGTAGTCGTAGCAGTAGTCGTAATATGAATAGTAGCCGTAGTAGTCGTCGTAGTCGTAGTAGTAGTGGAAGTCGTAGTAGTAGTAGTAGTAGTAGTAGTAGTAGTAGTAGTAGTGAGGAATACTACGAGCAGTACGATGAGTCGTGGCACAGGCATTCGTGACAACGATTATATGAGTAGGCGTTTGTGTGGTGGAAAGAAATAGCACCAGCGATCGTGGTAGTAGTAGCAGTAGTAGCAGTAGCAGTAGCAGTAGCAGTAGCAGTAGTAGTAGTAGTAGTAGTAGTAGTAGTAGTAGTAGTAGTAGCCTTAGTAGTAGTAGTCGGCGTAGTACTAGTACTAATAGTAATGGTAGCAGTAGTCGTAGAAGTAGTAGTAGTAGTAGAAGTAGTGGTAGTAGAAGTAGTAGTAGTAGTAGTAGTAGTAGTAGAAGTAGTGGCTCGGCTTGGGTGGTGCGAAACGATTCGTTTTTGTGGTTGGACATCATTCGAGCATAGGAGCATGGTTCTATCACAGGAGCACCGCTCACGCATATGAGTATCATTCACACAACATCATGCACTATGTGTATGTGTATGTGTATGTGTATGTGTATGTGTATGTACATGTGCATGAATACGTATATGAGTCGAACTCGAAGATATGCATATTTGTGTTTCTGCTCTTAGGAGGCCTCTTGGAGCTCTCTTAGAAACCCTTGGAGGCCTCTTAGAAGCCTCTAAGAGACCTCCGGGAAGCCTCTACGAGGCCTCGAAGCCTTTAAGAGGCCTCCTTTGGCCTCGTTGAGGCCTCGTTGAAGCCTCGTAGAGGCCTCTTAGAAGCCTCTGAGAGGCCTCTTAGAAGCCTCGCAGAGGACTCTTAGAAGCCTCCAAGAGGCCTCTTGGAAGCCTCGAAGAGGCCTGAACGACGCCGCTTTGCGACGAGTAGGATTTCCTCACGTTTTAGAATGGGGAATAAACCAGTTCGACCGGGAACAACTCCGTTCCACTGGTGTATATATCATCAAGCCGGTGTTTACAATTCGACCTGTCTTGACCCTCCCTTTTCTTGGGCCTGGGAGGGGGGGGGGGGCAGGCAGTTGAAGTCTCAAGATGAACCTAAGATGGCTCCAAGAGGGCCCTCGGCAGCCCAAGTAGGCCTCCAAGATGGCTCAAGATAGCCGAATATGGTTCTATACAGCTTCCTACATACCTCCAAGAGGCCCCAAGGCAGTCCCAAGACGGTTCAAACCTTCAAGCCTTTCTAGGGGCCCTCCAAGAGGCCAACATCCTTCAAAGACCTAAGGCATATCATGTGTTTTGCCTTCTCGCTTGTTCGCTTTCGACCAGCGTTTGAGGTCTCAAGATGTCCCAAGGATGGCCCAAGAGAGCCCGAAGAGGGGCTCAAGAGCGCCCCACGAGGCCTCCCAGACCATTCCAATGATCCCCTAAGAGGGCCCCAAGACCCCGAAAACAGGCCCCAAGAGGGCCCCAAGGTGCCCCATGGGGACCCCAAGGGAGCCCCTAAGATTGCCGTAGTCGTCCTTCAAGAACCTCTCACAACAACGTATCCCAAAAGCCCGACTTTTCATCCTCCTTGTCATCGTCCGTTCCTTCCCTCTTCCTGTCCTGCCTCCTCCCTTCTCCTATTCGTCCGCCTCCTCCTCCCTCCGTCATCCTCTTCCTCCTCCTCCTACCCCCAGGATGGTCTCAGGCCTCCCAGAGGCCTCAAGACAGCCTCAAGGTGGCCCAAAATAGTTGAGCATGGCTCAAGACAGTCTCCGACAGCCTCTAGCCGAGCATGGCTCAAGATAGCCTCCGAGAGGCCCTAAGGAAGGCGCAGATCGTGTCTGGATAAGCTGGTGTGAAGACGCGAGGCGTCAAGAATTCATCAACTCTGCACCACCCGCTGGCCACATGTGGCCAACGCCTGGCCCATGTTTGACCACTTAGGCATGTTCTCAACAAGCATGGGGTAGAGATGACTTGCCGAAGGCCCGACTCTTTAAAAATGTGCGCAAACGAACGGGCGTGCCGTTGAAAACATGGTAAGCAGAGCAGTGCACAGGATGTTTCCGGAAGTGAAGGTGTACCAAGTGCGGAGCGCAGCGGCGAACCTTCCAGCTCTTCATACCAGTTACACCACTGCGCCTGTAAATTCTGCGGCCAGTTCTAAGTGACGAAGCTTTGAAAACAGCCTTGCTCATGAAATTCAATCCACATTGAATGGATAGGGCGGACATTCCTCCTCAGTTCGTGCCCCGGGCGTCCACCTGCAACTCCAAACACTATCCCGCCGACCGTGATTGCCTGCCTCGGCTGTCTCGAAGCACTTCTCGCCGAGTGTAAGCCGTTTCCGTGCGTCTTTCGCCAGGAGGCCCACCAGAAGAGATGTGAAACTCGGGGAGAATACCTCGGCCAAGGTCTCGCCGCAACCCTTACGCAGACGGCGCTTGCACAGAAACCGTTGCAGACCGAACGTGCTGACGTATTCGTAGAGCTCGCAGGATCTAGGCTTAGTCGAGCTCCAGGGGTAATCCTGGGCGGCCATGGCAAATAATACCACACCAAGGGAGAATGAGTCCGTCATGAAGGTGTCGAACGGATGCGGCAAGTGCATTTCAGGGGCCTGGTATGACAATTTACCCCTGATTTCAGCCGACGCCGACCGGTCCAACGTGGCCATCCCAAAGTCTATGATCTTGATCCTCTGATCGCCGTTTTCAATATGGATAAGCATGTTCTCCAGGGATCAACGGACCCCCGCTTGCCGTGGGTGAACAGGCGTGTGAAAAACTTTGGGCTGCCCCCTTCCCCTTCGATCCACCTCCCCCGAGGTCCAAACTCGAGCTTGAGGGGGGTGGGGCGGGTCCCCCGACGATCTCCTCCACCTCCCGGGCCCTCCGAGCTTCCAAGTCCAATCTCGGACGCCTCATGGATCCACAGGATCCTCTCCAAGACGACGACAGCAGGGCTCCAACACGCCCAGGAAGCCTCAGGAGAAACCCCAGGAGCCTCACAAAGGACCCAGACAAAAAACCGAATCGGGTCCCCGTGAGGGCGCCCAGATGCCAGGAAAGATCGAACCGACTCGAGGTCGTTGCAAAGTACCATCTCGCCGCATGGCTTTCAGACGGCTCCGAGAGGTCCCGAAAGCTTCCGGAACGCTCCCAGGCGGTCCAACACACCACCGACGATCCCACCGAAGGGCCCCAAAAAAGCCGCTCCGCGCGGGCCTCGACGCCGCCCCCCAGGAGAGTCCTCCGCGCGGGGCGCCCCTCCGAAACGAGCCCACGGCGCCTGGAAGGGCGACCAAAGATGGCCCGAAGGGGCCCCGGAGGGCCCCAGAAGGCCACCGAGACGACACGGCGGCCACAGGCCAGCGGGTGCACCGGAGAGGGGGGCCAGGCGTGCCAGGAAGAGGGGGGGGTCAGCGCAGGAGGGACCGCGACGCGTGCGCGGGACGAGGGGGGGGGGGCGGGGAGCGCGTGAGGAAACCGAGGGGGTCATGAGATCTGGGAGAGCCCGTGCCCCCAGACATGATGCCCACGCTTTTGTCCGCCGGCGGCGAGGCAAAGTTGGCTTCCCCAGCGAGGAGCTGGGCGGGGGTCCAGCGAGGAGCGGATCGGCCAGCGTGCACGAGGGGAAGGCGGGGAGGCGAGGCGGCCGCGGGGAGAGGAGGAGGAGGCCGCTCGGGGGCGGGCGGGTCTGCACCCGAGCAGGCTGGCGACAGGATGTCCGCACATCCAAGGAGCCCTCGCCTCCCCGCTTCGATATGGCCCCGAGAGGCAGGCACGGGCATCCACGGAGCACTCTCCCCACGAGTCCCCGCCGCGGGAGGTACATATATATGACCCAGGGTCGAGGGTTCACGGGCCACCCCCCCCCACCCCCCCAGATGGTATGGTCCCAGGACTCCTCGGGCCCCCCCCCCCCGCCAGATGGTATGGTCCCAGAGACGACGACGACGACGACGACGACGACGACGACGACGACGACGACGACGACGACGACGACGACGGCGGCGACGGCGACGGCGACGGCGACGACTACGACGGCGACGACTACGACGACGGCGACGGCGACGACTACGACGGCGACGACTACGACGACGGCGACGACGACGACGACCACGACGACGACGACGACGGCTGCGGCGGCGACGACGCCGGCGGCGGCGGCGGCGTCGACGGCGTCGACGACGATGACGACGATGACGACGGCGACGACGACGATGACGACGACGACGATGATGACGAGGACGAGGACGACGAGGACGACGAGGACGACGAGGACGACGAGGACGACGACGACGACGACGACGACGACGACGACGACGACCTCTGAACCACACAGCACCACACCACATCCACAGGGGGGGGAGGGGGGCACCGCAGCGCAGCACCACGCCACGCCCACTTCTGAACCACCACAGCACCACACCACATCCACAGGGGGGGGGGGGCACCGCAGCGCAGCACCACGCCACGCCCAAAGGGGGGGGCGGGGGGGACCATCGCGCGGGGAGGGGGGGGGCCCAATGGCATCAGCATTGGGGGGGGGGGCCCAAGCCCTGGACCATATATCCATCCCCCCCCGCTGATTGTGCCTGCGCCCCCTGCCGAAGGACGAGGTGATCCGACGAGAGGGCTGTGCCCGCGAGCCATCGGAAGTGCACTCCGACGCCTCCCAATCCTCTGGACGTGCTGCTGGACCGCCCCCCCACACTTGGTCCCCCGAACCACACAACAGCCACTCCAGGGGTGGGCGGAATGGCGCGAGCTGCCCGAACAAATCTCGGTGGGCGACGCCGAGGTCGTGCAGCCGCCTCACTCCCGCGAAGATCTGCTCCACGAGGGGGTACATCGCCGCCTCTCTCTTCGGGCCTGGCTTCGGATCGCGGTCGCACCAGGCAAAGAGGTCACCCTCGGACGCCAGGGAGCTGGCCACGTAAGTGTTGTCGCGGTCCACGAACACGCCCAGGAGCTTGACGCAGTACGGGAATTGAATCTCGTTCAGGATCCTGACGAGGCCCACGTCCACCCAGGGCCTCTCGGAGGAATGGGGGTTCACCGCGTCGAACTCGCTCGGCGAGCGCCGGATCCACCTCGTCGGCATCTTCTTCACGGCCACGAAGGTACTGCCCTGCCGCATGAGCTCCACGCATCCGTGGTTCCGCTTGGCATCCTGCAGCTGCTTCACCCTCCTGAACCTGTGGCTGTCCCACGGCAGGACGTCCGCGGCAGAGGCGTCCATTCTCTCCCGCAGCAGGCTGGGGGTGAGCGATGCGACCACATGCGCCTCCTGCTCAGCTGCCTGATCTGGAATACGTCCGCCACCATGCCGCAGAGCACGGAATGGGCGTGTCCTCATGTCCGTTGCCCGATCCCTGGAGCCACAGTCCTCAGTCCTTAAGAGTCCCTAAGGGGCCTGGACCTGAATGAAGGGGCCCTGGGACACACAAATAAATACACACAGATAAAAGGA
>CAUYUJ010014629.1:92904-125236 GCA_963575745.1 Prorocentrum cordatum
CTGCGTCCTTGGCGGTGCCGTCCGAAACGTTGCGGACCCCAATCTGGATGAGGAAATCTGCCATCATTTCCTTCTTATCTTCCCATGCGTTGTCCTTGTGCATGATAAACTCCCAAAGCTTCTCTGGTAAATAATGGACGAGGTGCGAATGTGTCTGGGTCTGCGCGGCAGTCGAGCTCGACTTCCCACCCGAGCCTGCCATTCGCAGCGAGACGCCCTTGGCCATCGCCACGCGCTGGTCCTCTGTGAACTCATCACAGGCTTCGCCGAGAGCCGACAGCACCCGTGCGCTGTCCTCGATGTCCTGGGGCAACGTCTTCACGGTCTCCAGGAAGTGCGTCGTCCGAGACTGCTGCGAATCCTGGGAAGGAGGGGGGGGGGTCGCGAGGAGGGCGAGGGGCGCGCCTAATCGAAAACGAAACTGTGGTTCGCTGCCCACGACGGCCAACACCGACAACGAAGCATGTTGATTACGACAAGCGCACATTCAACATGACGGCCGGCTGCGGAAGCCTGCGCCTCTCGACGCCGCTCGTCAGGAGGGGGTGGTGGGGTTGCATGGGTTGGTGGGTTTGGAGGGTTGGTGGGGTTGGAGGGGCTGGTGGGGTAGGAGGGTTGGTGGGGCTGGAGGGTTGGCGGGATTGGAGGGTTGGTGGGGTTGGAGGGGGATGGGGTTGGTTGGGTTGGAGGGTTGGGTTGGCGGGGTTGGAGGGTTGGCGGGGTTGGAGGGCTGGTAGTGTTGGAAGGGTTTGTGGCGTTGGAGGGTTGGTGTGGTTGGAAGGGGCTAGTGGGTCTGGAAGGGTTGGAGGGGTTGGTGGGGTTGGAGGGTTGGTGGGGTTGGTGGGGTTGGAGCGTCTGGAGGGTTGGTGGGTTGGAGGGTTGGTGGGCATGGAGGGTTGGTGGGGTTGGAGGGGTTGGTGGGGTTGGAGGGGTTGGTGGGGTTGTAGGGGTGGGTGGGGCTGGTGGGTTGGAGGGGTTGGTGGAGTTGGAGGGTGGGTGGGGTTGGAGGGCTGGTGAAGTTGGAGGGGCTGGTGGGGCTGGAGGGGTTGGTTGGGTTGAAAGGTTTGTGGGGTTGGACGGGCTGGTTGGGTTGAAGGGTTGGTGGGGTTGGAGGGTTGGTGGTGTTGGCGAGTTGGTGGGGCTGGTGGGGTTGGAGGGTTGGTGTCGTTGGAGGGTTGGTGGGGTTGGAGGGTTGGTTGGGCTGGAGGGTTGGCGGTGATGGAGGAGAGCGGTTGGGTTTGAGGGTTTGCGGGGCTGGAGAGTGCTGGGCTTAGCTCCCTATGTCCTTTAGGCCGTCCCAGCCCCCGCCGAAGATGGAGACCTCCCTCCGAATGAGATCCACGGATGCCTCATACAGCCTCAACATTGCGCAGTGGCTGGCCTACCATGAATAAAGACAATCGGACCTGCAATCGCATCGACCCACAAACGCTGCAAACAACAACGGACAATCGGTGGTGGAGACCCGCCGACGGCCGACGTGTGCCTGTGGCGTTGGTGGGGGGTCGTAGCCCCGCCAGCCACCCCCGTCTCATCTTCCTGCATCCCCCCCCCCCCCTGGCTGACACCGTCGCTCTGGCGATCGACTGACCCCCGCAGCATGCCGCAGACCTCCTGACTGAATGTAGAGCGATGCAGAGGGGGATGAGCGCATGCAAAAATGCCTAGACTCCCGCATGTACGGAATGCCAGATGCACAGTACGGGGCGGGGTGCTCTCGGGAGCTGCGGCAAGCGATGCGCAACTGCAGGACCAAAGAAAGCGCCGTTGGTGATGCGAGAGGCGGCTGTGACGACGATGGCATGGACGACAGGCGATAGCAACGGCAACAGCGATACTGATAGCTCAACATTTTTTGAAATCAATGCTGCAAGCTTGAGATCCGCCGCGCAGGCGCGAAAGTCTGGCCACTGCACTGTCACATGGTCACTCAATCGAGCACAATGGGCAACGCTGCATTATTATTGATGCTGCGCACGATCCATGTCGGCATGTGCCCTACAAACGTGGCTGCCAAGACGGACCCCTGGACTTCGCATTCTAAGTCAGCAAAGCTACCGAATTGGAAACGGGGTTTCCACAATAGGGCGTAGACGCTATAGAAGCCTGGCGGGAGCCTGGGCGCGCGCGCCACGGCCCCCTCAAGTACCCCGCGCTCGTCAGCGAGGTTCTGCACGAGCCCACCCTGGACGTTCATCAAGTCCACCTTCCCCTCGCAAGCGTCCAACAAGATGTAGTATCCGTACTGCGACTTCTGGTGGTCGCGGATGCGATGGTCATGGTCGCCGTCGTCCCGAATGCAGCCCACGATCTGCCACACTTCCGCTGGAAGCGGGGTGTACACGACGTCGCTCGGGAGGACATAATCGCTCTCGGAGGAGCTCGCATATGCGCGGGCGGTCTCTGCACTGAGGGGGAGGGCAACATAATGTCCGCCAGCAGCGGTGGCCATGTATGAATATGTATGGGAGAACACCTGTGCGCCCAGAAAGCAAAGCGGTGGACAGCTAGGCTGGCAAATGGCTGCGGGGCGGCGGCCGACAGCGGCGGCAGCGGTGGTAGCGATGAGCGGCAGCGGGCGGCGCGAAAGGCGCGGCGACGGCGCGGCGACGAATGGGCGCTACATGCGATGACAACTGCGCAATGCGACACTATGCATGTTTACGGGTGTGCCCCTATAGCGCGACGAGCGACCGTCGACCGAAAAAGATGTGCGCGCCGCATCAGAACATGATTACGTCTCCTGCCTCGGCGAACTGCCGCGCAAGAACCCGCGCAGGAGGAATCACTCGGCGGACCGAGCCCTGAGCGACGCACCACGTCGCAGCGTCCACGACGTCGTCGGAGCCAACGAAGTCCCTGACACCAGTGGGCTCCCAACAATTGTGGCCCAATGCGCTCCGTTGCCACCTGGTCGCGCGGACAACGATCGCATCGGATCCTTGGGATTGCCAAAAGTCCTCCGCAACTACCACCTCGTCCGAATGCAGGCACAACATGTCGCCGCGGCTGAGTTGCCCGTGGCGCAGAACCGCCGAATGCGACAGTCGAAACCTAGCACCCAAGTACGACTCGTCACTGGCAGGGCCAAGATATTGTGACTGAAACAAGCTCAGGTCACCAGTAAAGGCGACCATTTGTCTGCACAGAATGTCTTGGATGACAGTGTTGTCTATGTGGCGGAAAATGTATAGGGCGCAACGCTTGGTGATCCTGTGCTTTCTCTCCGTAACAAAGCACGAGAGGAGCCTTCCCAAGAACTCCATGTTGTCAGGTATGTGCAGCGACTGGTGAAATTTTGGCTTCGCCGCCCAAGGGTATAATGCATTGAACGCTTTGCCGTGATCCCGCAGCAAGGCCCTCAGCACGTCCACGTAGTCCATGGAGTCCTCGGGGCCGATCTGCGAACATATGCCGACCACCAAAGCCAAGTAAACAAAACATTTCCGATGCTCAAAAAGAGGGCTCCCATCGCGAACGACGTCTTGCAAGAAGCACACGATGATGGGAATGAGGCTTAGCAGAATGCCTGAGAACGACGAGAGACATGCGCATTTCTTACCGAAGCGATTCTGGCCAAGCCACGCCCTCTGGACTTTCCCATGTCGCTGTGGCAAATTCCACAGCATTGTGCAATCCTGCAATGTCTCCAACTTAACCCTGCGAGCCTTGAGCGCCCTCCACAAGCGCGCGATCTCCACGTTGGCGATGCCGTTGTTCAAGAAGACGTGCATCGGGTCCCTCAACGTGTGGTCGACAGGCTTGTAAATGTGCCTGAGGTGCTGGTCCTCCATGATGCCGCCTGCAATGACTTTGAGGCCCAAGCATTGTTGGAGGTGGTTCCGCCTATCATCCGCACTGCCCTCGATATAATCGTAGGCGTCGTATATCTCTTGGTTCGTGTAGGTATCCAGCACCTCGCGATCGCAACACGCGATCGACACCGCGCCCGCGACGAGCGAAGCTTCTTCAACTCTACCAAACACATTTTTGCATGTAATGCACGGCTTCGTACCGCTAGCACCCTTCGTGCCAGCGACTTGGTTATGCGCCTTCTCGTCGCAAAGGAAGCCAGAGAACGTCGCAGTGCATATGAGATCTCGCTCGCCGTGAGTGGCGATTAAGACGCCGTGGGTGAACGAATGCCCAGCGGTAGGGAAGAACGTCCGTAGCACCATGCGCATGAGGCCCGACACCTTGCCAGGCAGTTTCTCGACTAGCGTCGACCGAATAGTACCGAATGTCGGCCACGCCATTGTCCGCTGGAGCAACCATTGGGGCCAATCAGCGAATGCCCAATATATTGCCTGCAACGTCCTCGGCTTCTCTGGGCGAAGGGGGTTCCCGGGGCACACCTCGTCTATGTATATAATGATGCGGAGCGGGCGTCCAGTGCAGCACGCTGCCATGATGTCGGCGAAGTAGTGCGACTTTTTACAAGCATAATACAAGAACGCCATGGGATGTATGTAACTCCAGCGGCGGAGCTCTGGCAACCCCAAGTCAAACTGTTGGATGACGGTGCCATACGGCGTCTCCTCGAGGCCGTGCTGCACCGTCGACTCGCGCAGCTGCCGCCTTAGCGTTGACGGGTTCTCGTCCAAGACCCCATCCTTCAAAAACCCTGCCTCGTTTAAGGCGCCCAATGCCTTTACCAACCCTGTTTTAGTCCCGCACTGCGCCAGCGTCTGAAACAACTCATCGCGATTCGTGGCCCGCTTAGTTGGCGGGCCACAAGCATGCTCAGTCGGCTTGGCCCGTTTAGGTGGCGGGCCGCAATCGCGCCCAGCCCGCTTGGGCATCTATCGCCCGACGCCCTGGCGCCACGGCGGAATTGAGCCTAAACGTTTACATGCATGCACGCACGAACAATCGACGGTCGCTCGACAATCGGCTCGGCAATCGACGGTCGCTCGACAATCGACGTCACCATGAGGACCCTGAGAAGAGCCCCGAAAGAGCCCCAAGACTGCCCCTCACGCGCCTCACGTGCCGAGATATGTGCAAAGGCTGAGTCCCGACAACACCAGAACAAACCCACATGTCAGACAAATGTGTGTTTCTGAGTTCGTCGATGGTGTCGTTCGACCCATTAAACCTGTGTCGGAAACGATATCGTTAAAAAACTCGATCTTCTCGCTCCTCATGTTGCCATCAGTGTGTAAAAAACTCGATTGTCGCATCATGAGAGGAGGAGGAGGAGGAAAAGGAGGAGGAGGGTGATGATGATGATGATGATGATGCCATCGCGAGGGGCCTCTTGGGGTCCGCCTGGACCCTTTTGGGGGCCTCTGGGGTCTTGGAGCCCTGCGACGTCAACCAGGAGACCCGACACCCGAAGACTCGAAACCTGGCGCTCCCCTCTTCCCTTCCCCTCCGTGTTTGCAACGCGGAAGGTGGCGCGCACGGCACCTATGTCTGTCACACAGGTATGCGCCGATCGGACAGCGGCTGTAAGTGCAAAGCAAGGGCTCGGGTGGGCGCTGCACGCGCGCTCTCGGAAGCAGCGACGGTGCGGCCGATTAGAGTGCGAACACCTCGACTAGGGATGCGACGCGGTTGCCATGTAAGGCAACTCCAAAACTTGAAATGACACTGCATAGGCGCAACTGACATCACGCGTAAAAGAGACCGCGCATCGCGCGGTCGACGCGACGATCGTAGCTTGCGAGCACCTCTCACAGTGGGGCCACAATATGAGTTATTCTGCCAGCAGCCGACGGATGGCGGCGGTCGGGGTCGAAAGAGTAGCCGCCCTGGACATCGCATATGGCCGCGGCGTCGGCCCACCAAAAGGCCTACGACTGGTTCGGGTCAATCCTTGCACGCGGAGCCAGCGTGGCCTGATCTCACCGATGGCATTGTGCTCGGGCAGCCGCATCGGGCACACGATGACGTCACGCGGTGTCTGGAGCACTGCACTGAGGGCAGTGATCCAGACAAGGCGGGGGTGGAGCACCGCCCACTGGGCAGTGCTCCACCCCGGGGGGTGGAGCGCTGCCCAGTGGGCGGTGCTCCACCCAGCCTGGGGTGGAGCACTGCCCAGTGGGCGGTGCTCCACCCGCGCCGTGCGATGTCACTCCGCGCGCGCCGTGCACCCATGGACTGTCGCGGACGCCCCTGCACAATGCTGCATCGCGAAATCAAGCCGCGCGAGCTTCCGCGCCGATGCTCCTGTTGCGCGCGTTGCGAACGCAGGTGTGCACGAAGGCCGACGGGTTGCGCACGTCCTGGCCGTCCGCGCGGTGCTTCAGCAGCTTGCTGATCACATGGTTAGCGGCCTCCACCCCGCCCTGGGGCAGCTGGCTCAGGAGGAACAGCTCCATGCGAGCGGTGTCGTCGACGCCCATGCCCACCATCACGCTCTTCCAGTTCGCGACGTCGAAGACGGTGGTCTCCCACGTCTCTGCCGCCTGCGGGGGCCGATGTCTCGAACGAAACGGGTGGAAAAGAGGAATGAATCGCAGGACATAGTTATGTAAGCTTTTGGGGGGAGTGCTGCAAAGCACAAACCTTACATAACTCCTCCGCAGGACATAGTTATGTAAGCTTTTGGGTGGAGTGCTGCAAAGCACAAACCTTACATAACTCCTCCGCAGGACATAGTTATGTAAGCTTTTGTGGGGAGTGCTGCAAAGCACAAACCTTACATAACTCATGCCGCAAAACATAATGATGTAAACTTTGGGGGCAGTGCCTAAAATATCAAACCTGGGACGTGTTGTATCTCCAGGCTCGATGATGCTGGTGAGGATGATGGTGATGGTGATGGTAACGGTGTGGATGAGCAGGCGGAGGCATGAGGAAGAGGAGGAGGAGAGCCGTCACATGTGACACCTTCTGGCCTTGGGCCGTCTTGGGCCTCTTGGGGGTCCTTTGGGGCGTCTTGGGGCGGTTTGGGGGCCTCTTGGGGGCGTCTTGGGCCGTCTTGGGCCATCTTGAGGCCTTTTGGGCCGTTTGCCTTTTGGCTCGTCTGGAGGGTCTTTTGGACGTCTGGGGCTCCACAAGGGCCCCAGGAGGGCCCCGAGAGCGCTGCAAGAGGGCTCGAAAAGGGCCTAAATCTTAACATAAATTTAACCGAACGTGCTCTTCAACAACGAAATGGTTGGGTGCCTCTCAGGGCTTTCAAGCAACCCCCGAATGCCTCCACCACCTCCTGGCGCGCTGGCGCCGCTGGCGCGCAAGGCCGCGGGTACAACGGCGGCACTACCGTAGGCGTGTGCGGGGGCCCAGCAAGGGTGGGCGCCTTCGGCGGGGTCGTGGGAGCCCTTGGAGCCGACGTTGGAGCCACCTCCGCCGCTGGAGCCGTCGTGGGGGTAGTGCTCATCTTGCGGCACTTCCACGGCGGCGGCGCCGTCGGCGGCCGCGGCGTAGGCAATGGGGGCGGCGTGGACGGGCCCGACGACGACGGCCTCGGCCGCTCCTCAGGGGCACGCTCCTCGCCACCGAGCTTGTCATCGCCCTCGGCAGTGGCCGCGGCCACTTCGACGTGCGAGTCAACGTGCGTACTCATCAGTAGGACGTGGTCGCTGATGATCATGTCCTCGCCCCTGCCCATGACCACCATGGCATCCCACATCATGTCCCAGTTGTACTGCGACTCCCGACTCTGCACCACGACGTCATGACCGTACGACTTCGCCGATGGCGCCTCGATCAGCGCCCACGGGGATGCCGCCCACGACCGCGCGCGAGCAATCAACGGCTCAAACTCGCGACCCTTCGCCCCGAACATGTGGAACGCCTGGCAGTTGAACACGCGCGCGCCGTCCACATTCACAAAGTAGTTGAGGCAATCTTTGAGTGCACGTCCCATGACGTTAGACCTGTGGCAGCCTTTATTGCACCCAACCAACGCGATCACGCCCGTCATGTCGTCGTTGTAGAGAAGCACCTCCCCGCACGTGAACACGTTGCGGACAACTTCCATGAGCGATGGGCGGAATGACTCCTGGTTGAACACGCTGAGAATGGTCTTCGGCACCGTCCCGTCCTCCGCGAAGTTGACGCCGAACTCCGTGTGCGGGTCGCGCATGCTCGCCCTCAGGTCGATGGAGCAAGTGGCAATGGTGTCGTCGCTCTGGAGGTGTGCGCGGTCCACTGCATCGCCGTGAACTGCCTGCCCGAACGTCAGCACGGCAACTGGGATCGGCAGGACGCCTTCCACGCGGGCCGGCATGGATGCCATCGCGGCCGCAATGCGGCTGCCGCGCCGACGCGAACGCCGAACCTTCTCAGAGCACAAACGGCATCAGCATACGGAGACGATGGGGATTGATGACGATCGCGGTTCGGCGATCGCCGCCGCGCGTGGCCAGCTGCATGTACGATTGCGCGAGCACCCCATGGCGCGTGCAAGCAATAGTCCCAACAACCTTCTTGGCGTGGGTGGTTTGGCGTGTCCATCTTGTAAGCACGTTATTCCGACTGGCCCCGCCCATCTTGTTTCCCATAGGACTTATGATGGTTTGGACCCCAGCGAGGCCACACTAGATGACTTATGAGGGTTGAGGGCCCCAGCGAGGCCACATCAGAGGACTTCTGTGCGAAAGGAGGAGGGGGCACTTTTGAAAATGTCTGCAGGGGCGTCGTTCCTGGATTGGCTGGTGGGGATGCGCGAAGCGCGAAGAATTTGGACGCGCACCGACGAGCGACGATGCATTGACGACAGGCGGCGGCATTCTCTGGATTACATGTGTACTCTATGTGCAGCGAGCGACAGCGACCTCTGGCCATGCATACAAAAGTCTGGCGGGATGGCGTATGATCGCGCAACCCCTGCGCAACCGCCCCGAAACGCATCCCGCATCGTGCTGTCGAGCAACAAATGCCAGCGACACACGCACACACACACGCATGCTACGCATCATGCTCACACGTCACTTGGCGATGGGCGCGCGGGGAGTGAAATAGCGCTTGATGCCGCGCTCCGCCTTCACAGGCGTCTCAACGGGCTCTGAAGGCTGGTCGGCATCTTGATCGGGCTCTTGAGGCTGGTCGGCATCTTGATCGCTTTCCTGGCCAACGCCCTCATCAGGCTGATCGTCATGACCTTGGGGCGCGACCTCGCCGATCTGCCAAGACTGGGCGCGCTGCGCGGCCTTCTCCAGCGAATGATCGTGCTCGTCAAGCCTGATGTACTTGGCGGCCTTGCCGTTCTCGCCCAACCTCTTGAATGCCCGAACGCAGTCCCGACCGTTCTTCGTGGTGACGCCCATGTGCGCAAGGCCCATGTGCTCGAACAAGAGGTCCCTCTGTTTCTTTGGGGTGACACCGTCATGAGCGTTGAACTGCACCAGCATCACCCTCCCCAGGTACGCGAGCGTGTCGGTGTTGAGCTCCACGAGAAGATCAGGCGCGCCAGGCTTGTTAAGGACGACCTTCATGTTGCGGGAGGGCTCCTCGCCAACGGCAGGCAGCGTGATCTCCTTGAACGTGTCCTCAGCCGTGATGAGAAGCACGTTCGATTGCCGATTCCAACGCTTGTTCTTGACCTTGCACTCCTTGTACACAAGCTGGTCCTTGAGCTGACGGATGTCCTGGACAATCGTCGTCCGACTGACTGGCCTGTCGCATTCCTTGCTGCGGAGGCCGTGTAGGAACAGCTGGTCAGCAATCCTGCCCTTGGACAAATTGAAAAACCTCTCGCCCTCAACTTCGTGCACAGAGAGGTACACGCTGGCGCCATCGTCGCTGGTGACGCGCACCGCTGGCTCGATGCGGAAAGCCATCTCTGCGAACCCCTGCAGAGCAAAAACGGCTACAGAACGGACGATCGAACATTGACAATCGAGTCTGCGTCGAACGCAGCGCACTCGAAGCCGCTCGATTGGAGGCGAACCCGAAACGATGCAACATCGATATGCGATCTGCGCGTTTCGTCGGACGGATCTGGGACGCAACGCCCGCATCCCAACTGATGTTCATATCACGATCGCGGCCTGCTGCAGGCGGCGATGGAGAGGGAAAGTTGGCCCTCGCAGTGGCCGAGCGCTGACGGCCCTCGCGCTCCGCACCCCTACGGCGATGACTCAAACTCATACGATCGTGCCCCAGGCCTCCTCACCCAGAACTTCCTGATCGCATGAACCAGGGCTCACTTGCTCTTACGGGCCCTCTTGGACTCGAGGACGGGCTCCGAGATTTTGTCCTTCTTCTTAGTCTCCGCGGCATCCATGTGAAGCACGAGCTCATCGTAAGCGGCGACTTTCTTGAAGTTCGTCGCGCAAAAGATGACGATGTCAATGTTCGGGCTGACGCTCCGATCACCAACCACGGGGCGCCTCCCCCTCACACTGAACTCCTTGAGCTCGCAGTTGCACAAGGACTTGTCGGACTCCACTCGCATGCACCAGAACTGGCACGTGAACTCGTCGGTCGGAGGCGCTGGCATGATGAACATCTTCGGCGCGCCGTCGACTGGAATGGCGACCTCGATTGCCTTGGGCGGGCACGTCTTGATGGTCTCGGACTGCGGTGCAATTGACCGAGAAGCAGGCACGGCGACGTAACATCCCACGCCGAACGCCTTGGACGCCAGGGCTGCCCTGCATGGCCTTTTCATGGGGAGTGCGCTCTGCACGCCGTACTTCCGAAGGAGCGCGTTCAAGGCGCCAAACACCATGCCCTTGAACTCATGGTTGGCCATGTCCTTGTCGTTGACCGCATCGTTGCCAGGGTAGCCTCCTACGAACTCCTTCGCCTTGCACGTCTTGTACGTCTCCTCGATTTCCGACAATGTCTTGGAAATTGTCGTGTCGTCAACAGTGCCATCTGGTTTCACCATCTTGAAGCTGACCACCCCGCCATCCGAGACGTCGACGATTTTCCACATGTCCTGCATTGCAGCGGACACGCCAGCACGGGGCTTGCGAAGTTGCAGGTGCACGCCCTCCGTGATGTCCTTGTTGAGCGCGGTCGTCTTGCCCAGGCCCGACGTCTCGCCGCCCTCGGTGTACTGCACGAAGTTCGCGCCGCCCGATGCCGAAGGAGATTCAGCGACATCGGTTGGCAGCTGCATCGCCGCCGCGCCCTCGCCCACCTTCGAGACGAACTTCTCGAGGATCGTCTGCAGACTGGTGGGCTGCTTGCCCTTGTCCTTGCCGACGCCCTTGCCTTTGCCCTTGTCCTTGTTCCTCTCGAGGAGGAAGTCTACGATCTCGATCATCAGATCGCCCTTGGTCGCCTCCACGGCGGCTGGGTCCATGGACGACTCGGCGAGCATCTCCTTTGCGCGCATGAGGGCGCCGTTCGCCTTCATCACGGTGGCGCGCTTCTCAGGCTTGCTCAGCGTAGCCAAGTCTTTGCTCGTGACGTTCCTGGCGAAGCCGTCGTACACGTTATCCTCGGACGCCGCGTGTCGAAAGAGCACAGCATTTATCACGTGTGCAGGCACGGCGTCAATGGGAAATTTCAAATCAGCCAAAGCCTTGAACATGCTGCCTGACACCACGCGGTCGGAAGGCACGAAGTGGTTCAGAAGAGGCGTGAGCTCCTTGATCAAGCCGCCGCTGGGCACGCCGCCCCACTTCTTGACGTACTCGGCCATGTCTGGCACGTCCACAGCCCTGGGGGGTTGAGACTTCAAAACCTTCTTGGCCACCTCTTTGAAGTCAGGCTGCGGGCCCATGGACGACGCGGCGTCGACGATGCTCAAAAGGTCCTGGTACCATGTCTCGCCTGGCGCGACTCCCCCTCGGCCCCCCTCGCTCCCACCACCCCCGCGACGCACGACAAACTCCAATGCCCCCCTTCCCCCACTCCGAACAGATATACGCATGCCGAGTGCATGTACACATCATTAAACATATATTTGAAAATTGCTAGACTGCCTTCGGACGTCTGCTGCACGGTGTTCAGGGCACCGCCGACGATATGAGCAACGTTCGGCAACGCTGCGTGGACAACCCACTTCACGACCGTGAACTTGACGCCCACCTCGATGGCATTCCTGAGAAGGCCATGCTTGTCTCGGCTGCAGACAGTGTCGATGTGCATCTTGCCGTCCTTCGTCAAGTCGTCGATGTCGCTCTCGACGCCGTCGTGCACGCATGCAAACCCATGAAGTGCGTGCGTTGCCCCCCACGCTCCCACCCTGATCTCCTCCTCCTTGTAGTTCGCAAAGCATGCATGCGTATCGCATTTCTTCGCCGTGTATTTGGCGTACTCCCTCGTGTACGGGTTGTCTTCTCCCGCCACCGCGTTGTTGGCAATGGCCGCCAAAGAAAACCCTGACGTTTTGATGACCTGCACGCGCCCGTGAGCCCGACGCCACTGAACGCCCTCGCCACCGCGATTCCGCTCCCATGCGCCGACCTGCTTGGAGTGATACACCTGCTCGAAAGATTGCGAGTGCTTCTTGCAAATGTCCAAGATGCGATCTTGCAGCTCAACGTTTCCAGAACTTGAAGTGGACGCCGATGCATCCCACTCGTCACAGATCTGTTTAAGCTCTGAAAAGCACGGCGTCGACTTAAAAGCCGCGATGCATTGCTCCATTGTCGTCGCCATGCTGGCGTGCAGACGCGACGAGCGAAAGCGTGATCAGACGCGAGATGGTGATCAACCGCGACAAGCGAAAGCGTGGACAAGCGAAAGCGTGATCAACAGTCGCCTCAACAGACTGAGCCATCATGTGGTACGGACAACGACATCGACAGAATTATTTCTAGTGCAACTGCGAAGCGCAATCACCGACACGCGAACACAGCGACGACCCGATGCGACTCCACGAACACAAACATGACATCCGACGAAAGGACAAGCGTGACATTCTCCAGCCGTGATACTGCGCGCATGCATGCTCAACCGACAGGCGATACTTCTACACAGCGCCATTGCACATTGACTAGAGACAACGCGTCGGATGTCGAACGCTGCAGATTGGCTACTACACTGGCGGAGGACCCAACCATGCGCAGTTGCGAGACCCGCATTTGTGAGAGTATCGTCTTCGGATGAGGATAAAGGTTGGAGGGGGCGCGTGGCGCTGTCTTTGCAAAACGAAGACCCAAAACACATGATGACAGAGAGTCCTACTAAGGATAGGTCATCGTCTTAGTGGTCTCATCGCACGCGGGCGTCATGTGATTCGCATATCGACGCCGAATGTTTCTATTTACTTGGAGGGCCCTTTATTTTTTGAGGGGGGACCTGTATACTTTTCGGGTGGTCACATCTACTTTTTTGGGGTCATATATATATATATATATATATAGTTTTGTGTTGTACTTATTGGGGCGCTCCACTATGTGTTGAAGGGGTCATTCATTCTGCTGGGAGGGTCCCATATACGTTTCTGTTTTTCGTCGTCAGGTTATAACTAAGTTAAGTTGCCCGTGCATAAGTCAATCGCAACCCATCCAACCATTCGCTTTTACTTCCTAACCCCCGTGGGGGTTAGTAAACGTTGCGGCTGCGTTAGGCACGTTGGAGCAGACTAACTACCACGTAACAACAGGGTTGGCCGAAGATGCAACAGCGTTGCAAGCAAGCGAACAACGAAGTGGGCATATCCCCCGGGGCCGGTTTTGTGAGGATGTCTCAAGCGAGGGCGCCGGTTTGGGATTCGTCGGCGGATCCACCAGATCTGTCCGGAAACGGTGCCGGAGGCCGCTCTGGGCTCCTCTGGGCACCTCCCCCGGGGCCGGTTTTGTGAGGATGTCTCAAGCGAGGGCGCCGGTTTGGGATTCGTCGGCGGATCCACCGGATCCATCCGGATCTGTCCGGAAACGTGCCGGAGGCCGCTCTGGGCTCCTCTGGGCACCTCCCCCGGGGCCGGTTTTGTGAGGATGTCTCAAGCGAGGGCGCCGGTTTGGGATTCGTCACCGGATCCACCGGATCTGTCCGGAAACGGTGCCGGAGGCCGCTCTGGGCTCCTCTGGGCACCTCCCCCGGGGCCGGTTTTGTGAGGATGTCTCAAGCGAGGGCGCCGGTTTGGGATTCGTCACCGGATCCAGGATCCACCGGATCTGTCCGGAAACGGTGCCGGAGGCCGCTCTGGGCTCCTCTGGGCACCTCCCCCGGGGCCGGTTTTGTGAGGATGTCTCAAGCGAGGGCGCCGGTTTGGGATTCGTCACCGGATCCACCGGATCTGTCCGGAAACGGTGCCGGAGGCCGCTCTGGGCTCCTCTGGGCACCTCCCCCGGGGCCGGTTTTGTGAGGATGTCTCAAGCGAGGGCGCCGGTTTGGGATTCGTCACCGGATCCAATCGGATCTCTGTCCGGAAACGGTGCCGGAGGCCGCTCTGGGCTCCTCTGGGCACCTCCCCCGGGGCCGGTTTTGTGAGGATGTCTCAAGCGAGGGCGCCGGTTTGGGATTCGTCGGCGGATCCAGCGGATCTGTCCGGAAACGGTGCCGGAGGCCGCTCTGGGCTCCTCTGGGCACCGCGCCGGGGGTGAGGATGACGGTAGTTCCACAGAAACTCCCTCAAATCATCAACAACAGCATGGTCATCATCATCATCACCACCACCACTACCATCATAATCGTCATCATCATCATCATCATCATCATCATCATCATCATCATCATCATCATCATCATCATCATCATCATCAGCAGCATCATCAGTATCATCAGCATCATCATCATTCGTATCATCAGTAGCATGACTATTACCAATATCATACTTATAATAATGAGTGTACTACTAATCGCGGCAGCACTAAGAAAAATGCTGATACCAATACTACAAATAATATACATACTCATCATCCTCATACTCCTGGTCGTCGTCGTCATCCTCCTCATCCTCCTCATCGTCGTCGCTATCGTCGTCACCGTTATAATCATCACCGTCATCATCATCATAAGCATAATCAAAATCAGTACCATCAGCATCATCCTCGTCATCATCATCATCATCATCATCATCATCATCATCATCATCATCATCATCATCATCGTTGCCATCATCATCATCATCATCATCATCATCATCATCATCAGCATCATCATAAGCATTACCACCATCATGAGTGGCACCATCATCAGCATCATCGTCGTCGTCATCGTCATCATGATCCCCATCAGCATCATCATCATCATTATCAGCATGATCATCAGCATCATCATCAGCACCAGCATCATCAGCAGCATCGTCGTCATCATCACCATCAGCATCATCATCAGCATCAGCATCATCAGCATCATCAGCACCAGCACCAGCATCAACATCCCCATCTTAACCTCAGACTCATCCTCATCATCACCATGTTCCATCCCATCCTGCTCCTCCTCCCCCTCCTCCCCCAATCACGTTCCCTTCACTGCCCTCTCACCCTCAAAACTCCCTTTCCCCTCCCCTCCTCCCCTCCTTACAGCGCTCCTCTTCCTTTCCTCCTACCCCTCACACACCCCTGCCAAATTCCTATCATATATCGTATGTCACATGCTTGTGACCATTCGCTCGCCAAGATGACCAGCTCCACCTCAAAAAGCCTCACTACTAAGGGCACATACCATCGATGGTACCAGTGCAATCCCACCAGTTCTTTAGGGCGTGGGTGGTTTGGGGCGTTTCCTCTTCCAATCCCTCCATTTCCCCTCCTGGGAGGGGTTTTGCACTGCTCCCTATTGATATACACCCCCTGCCCCAGGCGACCAGCAGCGAACAAGGAACACTGCTGACCTAATGATCACACACACCCAACCATCCCTCCCACAAAACAAAACAAAGCAAAACAAACTCTATCTCCGAATTCGGAGCATGCGCAACCAACCCGATGCGCCCCCCCCACCATCCCTTTCAAACACAATACAACGTACACTTGGGGCAAGGTAATGAGTCATGTTCGTGAGTCCCGCGAGGACTTTGTATTGTCTTGACAGGGACGACGGGGGTGTCAGCATATTGCCTGCTGTGCGCAGGGCCACCATCCCTGTTCAAAAAAATCAAAATACACCTCGCGGCTAAATCAGAATCATGCGTGGCCACCCCGTGATCACTATCAAGTGGTTTTTGAAAGGGGGCGGCGGAGGTGGTGGCGAATGGCCACCTGTGCGCAGGCGCACCAGACACAATGAGGTGCTCTGGTTTTCGCAAGGATGGTGGGGGCCGACATGATTCCCGATGTGTGCTGTCACGTGCGCAGGCGCACCTGACACACTCTGCACGTGCCCCGAACGTGGCGCACCTGGCCCGGCTGGAGTATGCGGCACACCTGGCGCACGTGGAGCACGTGACGCATCTGGCGCACCAGGCATGCCTGGCGAGCTCGGGCCCCAGAGGGGGTGCATGGCGCGCGTGGCGCGCCTGGCACGCGTGGCGTACCTCGCCCCAGCGTCTCGCACATGGGGTCGCTTTCGGTTCCCAGTAGCTGCCCATCCAAAGACGACCGCTGAACATTCTAAGGCTCGCGTGTTACTGTGTGTTGGGAGGGCGGGTGTGAGTGAGCTAGCCAGCCTGCTATCTAGGAGGGTGGCTTGACCTCTCCCCCGACCCCATACTCCTGGGTCTGGGGGGGGGTCGCGGGACGTTGGAGCGTCCAGGATGGCCTCGGCGAGACGGCAACACTCATTGATTGTACTTAGGTGTTGGCCCATGTTGGCCTCCTGGGGGGAGGAGGCAAATTAAGCACATCCCATGATTTGGTCGACCTTTTCCAAGATGGCCGCAAGATGACCCCCAAGGCTCCTAAGAAGACCTCAAGAGGGCCCCCAGAGGCACCACGGAGGTCCCAAGAGGCCCTCAAGAGGCACCCAAGAGACATCCAAAAGGCCTCTAAGATACACCCACGATGCACCCAAGACGCTCCAAGAGCCCCCCAGAACCGCCAAGGGGCCCCCAAGACGCCCCAGGGTGAGTCGAAGAAGCTCTCAAGAGACATCCGAAAAGACTCCAAGATGCATCCAAGAGGCCTATGGCCATTCTGCTCGCCCTCCCCCTCCTCCTTCTCCTCCGCCTGTTTCTCCTCCTCCTCCTCCGCCTGTTCCTCCTCCCTGCTCCTTGTTCCCCACATCCAAAGTGGGGTTCTTGTTCTCTGGACACCCCGCGCAGGAATCAGAACCAGAACACACCTACATCATCGCCCACTCATCACTCATCATCAGCATCATTCTCAGCATGTTCATCATCATCAACGTTATCGTCAGGCGATCGCCCACCATCATCATCACCATCAACATTATCATCATCATCATCATCATCATCATCATCATCATCATCATCATCATCATCATCATCATCATCATCATCATCATCATCATCATCATCATCATCATCTTCATCATCATCATCATCATCATCATCATCAGCAGCACTCATCATCATCAGCATAATCCCTTCGTCACCCACTCACTCACTCATCACTTCGTCATGACTCAGTCGTCTGTGAGTGAATTGCAAAAAAGTCTCAGGCGGGAGCCTCGTCTGTGGGTGGATTGTGAGGAAATCTCAGGCGGAAACACCCTCCCTATGGGGCCCGCCGATCATGTTACTAATCCGAACGGGTCATCCGCAACGTTTAATTGTCGTCAGTTTTGGGCTCCTCGGGATTGAATATGGAGGACGTATCGAACGGGGGCCTCGTCTGTGATCAATTGCGAGGAAGTCTCAGGCGGGAGTTCCTCCTTATGGGGCCCGCAAATCATGTTACAAATCCGAACGGGTCATCCGCAACGTTTAACAATCGTCATTTTTGGGCTCCTCTGGCTTGATTATGGAGGACGTGTCGATCGGGAGCCTCGTCTGTGAGTGAATTGCGAGGAAGTCTCAGGCGGGAGCCCCCTCTTTATGGGACCCGCAGATAACGTTACTAATCCGAGCGGGTCATCCGCAACGTGTAACTGTCGTCACTTTTCGGCGCTTCAGGCTTGAATATGAAGGAAGTATCGAGCGGGAACCTCGTCTGTCACCAAATTGCGAGGACATCTCAAGCGGGAGCCCCTTCCTTATGGGACCCGCAGATCATGTTACTAATCCGAGCGGGTCATCCGCAACGCGTAACTGTCGTCACTTTTGGGCGCTTCAGGCTTAAATATGAAGGAAGTATCGAGCGGGGGCCTCGTCTGTGGGTGAATTGCGAGGAAGTCTCAGGCGGGAGCCCCTCCTTTTGGGGCCCGCAGATCATGTTCGAATCCGAGGCGGGTCATCGGATTCTATTAACTGTCGTCACTTGGAAGTCTGGGGACCGATTTTAGGACCGATTTCGAGGATCCAAGGGGAACTCGCACGGAGGTGCCTCATCCCACTCGCGGCACGATCGGGGATGATGGAACCTCGTCGTCGGGCACGCATCATGATGGTGGGTCCCGCAGCTACACGAGTCCTCGGGTTTCCGTACCTGTCGTCACTGTTGTGCTCTGAGGAGGAGGAGGAGGAGGAGGAGGAGGAGGAGGCGGAGGAGGAGGAGGAGGACGAGGAGCAGGAATTGAGGAGGACGACGGCGGCCAGGCGCAGGGGGAAACCCTTGCGTCCGGGCCCGGGGTGGTAATCCATCCTCGGCCGAAGCGGCGGCCGGACGCAGGGGTAGCCCCTTGCGTCCGGGCCGGGGGTGGTAACCCATCCTCGGCCGAATCGGGGGCAGGGGTAACCCCTTGTCTCCGGGCTGGCGGTGGTAACCCATCGTCAGCCGAATCTGGCGCAGGGGGGAACCCTTGCGTCCGGGCCGGGGGTGGTAACCCATCCTCGGCCGAATCGGGGGCAGGGGTAACCCCTTGTCTCCGGGCTGGCGATGGTAACCCATCGTCAGCCGAATCGGGCGCAGGGGGAAACCCTTGCGTCCGGGCTGGCGGTGGTAACCCATCGTCAGCCGCCCACAAAAAAACGCCCTGCGTGTTTGTGGGTAAGGGGCCACTAACGCAATTGTTTTTTTGGCCCGTTCTGATTTCAATCGGTTTCTGTCACCCCCGGGGGCCGAAAAAGGCACGGAGGCACGGCCCCGGGGCCCGGAAAAGCGGCGCGTCTGCGGCAGAATCTGGTCGTCGGCGTCGTCGTCGCCGTCGCCGTCGCCGCCGCCGCCGTCATCGTCCTCCCTTCCTCTATCCTTCACGACGACGAGGACCGACGACGACGACGACGACGACGAGGACGGCGACGGCGACGACGACGACGACGACGAGGACGGCGACGACGACGACGACGACGACGACGCCGCCGCCGACGACGACGACGAGGACGACGACGACGACGATGACGACGACGTTTCATGCGTTGCACTGGCCTCCGCTTTCACGCGCTTCCCGTCCATGTCAGGCGCCGTCGCCGCGGAGGAAAGAGGAGGAGGAAGAGGAGGAGGAAGAGGAGGGGAAGGGTGATGATAAATAGAAGGAGGAGGAGAGGGAAGAGCAGAAGGCGAGAGGAGAGTGTCCGCCAGAGGAAGGACGGAAGGGCTAAGAGGAAGCTACATAGATTCTCATGCGGGGTCCTACCGTCGGAGTATTTTTGTTGCCCTCCCCCGTTCCCCTTCTCTTCCTCCTCCTCCTCCTCCTCCTCCTCCTCCTCCTCTTGCTCTTCTTCCTCCTCCTCCTCCTTCTCCGCCTTTTCCTCCTCCACCTCCTCCTCCTCTTCCTCTTCCTCCTCATCCTCCTCATCCCTCCTCCATACTTCTCCATCATCCCCCTCCTGGGGTATAACGGCTTCCCTTGTTTACGATTCCACTGCATGCTCCTCCACATCCCTGATCAGGGCAACTCGTCTGGGCATCGTTTCTGGATGGGCTGGTGGGGTTACGCGAAGCGTTTAGAATTTCGACGACGGCAACGAGAGCGTTGGACACGGTGAACAAGCCATACGGTAAAAAAACGAAGAAGAGGGTGAAAGACACGAAGCACAACAATACCGAGCGTGCGCTGTCCTGGCACACGGCCGCGACCCTGGCAAAATCCAACACCTCGGATAACGGGTGACAGTCTACCAAAAATCGCCTGCCTAGATTCGAGTCGTGGAAGGGCTTCCACCCTTCGCAACCTCAACCACCACCACGATCACCACCGTCATCTGCAACGCTGGGAGTCCGCTGGTCTCTGCATGCCACGGGTGGAAAAGCGTGTGAGAAAATTGGCTGTCCGCCTCTCCGTGCTCCATCCCCCGCCCAGGGGTCCAGGACCTCGTTGGGAATACCCGGGATGGGAGTCCGAGTTCCCCAACGCAGTCTCAAGGCCCTCGGAGTCTCCGAGTGCAACCTCCGAGGCTTCCGGCACGCTCGAGATGGCTTCCCAACACGAACAGGCCTCCGAGACGGCCAGAGAAACCACGATACTGCCCCGAGACTCCCAGGTGGCCCTGCCCAAGGCCCCCGAGGAACGAAAACCAACAGAGCACTCGTGTGATCCTGCAGATGCTTGACACCATCTTTTTTGATCCGCGCGTCGAGAGCGCACCTCTTCCGGTCGAAGCCGAGCGGGCCGCGCGAAGCTTGAATTCATTAGGCAGAAAAGAGGGGGGAGGAAGCGGCGGAGCCTCAGAGCGGGGCCGAGAGGAGGCACAGCCTCGGACACAGGCGAAGATGCTCGACGCAATCGCTCTCCAACTCCCACCTGCTCCACGCAGGGCCCAGAAAGGGCCCGCGAGGGGCCCAACAGGGGGGGCCGCGGGCGCCGCCCATGGGGGATGGCGAAGTGCCTCGCGGCACGACTCTGCTCGAGCCGCCGGGGCCCGTGCACCGCCAGGAAGCACTTTTCGACTCGCGGGTCGAGGGCGCACCTCCTCCGGTCGAAGCTGCAGTCGGGGCGTTGGCCTAAGGAACCTTAAATAAGGAACGAGGCCCCGTTTTTTCCCATAAGTTAAACTTCGATTTCCGGTCGGAAACATGAGGAAAGCCTGAGGCAAGCTGTGAAACACTCAAGGAACGCGGAGCCCCTCCCCAACCAAACGGGTTCCTTCTTCAGGGCCCCGACTGTAAGCGGGCCGCGCACAGTTTGAATTAACAGAGAGGGGGGCAGAAAGAGGGGCCTCACGTCAAGGCCAGGGGGGGGCACAGCCCCGGAATCAGGCGGTGCCGAAGACGATGTGCTTGCAAAGGGACGCGTTGGACAGGAACCCGGCGGCGAAGCACCGGAAGAAGCAAAATGCTGTGGTTGGGTGCACCGCCAGGAAACACCTGCACCCACGGCTGCTAGAATCCTGCCCCGGAATCCCTGGGGAACGGTGGACCAATACAGTCAAAAACCCTAATAAGGACGCGCGGTAAGGACGCAAGACCCTTGGAAGCCGAAGTTGGGATTTTTGGGGCGTCGGACGACGAAAACCTCAAGGACGCAAGAGCAAGGAAGAGCAAGGACGCAAGGCAAGGGTACACTGAGCAAAGTCGCGCGTCCTTATTAGGGTTTTTGACTGTATGGATACGCTTCCGCCTTCGGGAGGGGGGGGGGGCCAACCACCCACCACGCCTCGATCGGTCCTCGCAGGCCTCCAGCTCGCAATCATTCGGACGTTCATTCCCAGTGCATGTTCCGGTTTCCTGCGTGCATTTTTCGCAGGGTGACCTCAGATGCCACTCGATGGCCCTTGCCGAGAGCACATGCCCACGTCCGAGCCATGCCAGGCCAGAGTGCGGCCAGATTGGATGGGGTTCAAAGATCGGACCGCATCGCCGACACACCCGGCGCCGTCGGCGTCGGGACGTGGAGAACATCGGACTCTGGATCGCGCCGCATCGCCGGTGCATCGGCGATGGGGCGAAAGTCCTTCGAGCCCATCGTGGAGAAGCGCAAGCTGTACGTGAACGTGTGGAGGTCCACGCGGATGTCTCGAATCGGACCCGGACTCTTCCGAGGCGGAGCCTCCGACGCCGCCCCATGGGGGGCTCCGCGCGACGTGGAGGGATCTCCAGCGCCGATCCGGGAAATCCGCGCGGACCTCTCAAAGAAGTATGTTTATGCCACTTCGCCATCTTATTGTTCTGATTCGCATGATTATGGTCATTCTTCTTCGCATAGTAGTGTTTCGAGTATTGGTAGTACGTTTAGTAGTGCTATTCGCACTATTAGTACGAATGGCATTATTAGTCGTATGAGTAGTATGAACCGTCTTTGTGCTACGTCGCCTTATTATTATTCGTATGACTATTGTCATTAGTCGTTATTGTTATTCTTCTGACTACGATTACGAGCATGATCATTATTAGCATTACCATTATTATTATCAGTTGTTCTCGACGCTTGCTCAAGCAAGCCCCAACTGAGAGGCCGTGCTCTTTTTCACCACACACAGCAGGCGAACGGATCTGCCGGGGCCCGCGGGTGGCGCAGGGCGCAGGCCGCACCGGGCCGCACCCAGGCGGCGCTCGGGGTGTGTCCAGCGAGCGCGCCTGGGCGCCAGCGCGGACGGCGGCGGCGCGCGGGCGCCTGCTGCGCCCACTGCCAAGACAGAGGGGAGTCCCTGGAGGAGGAGGAGCAGCAGGAGGAGGGGTAAAAGGAGGAGGAAGGGGAAAGGAGAGGGAGGGGGAGGGGCAGGGGGAAAAGGAGAGGGAGGGTGAGGAGGAGGAGGAGGAGGAGGAGGAGGAGGAGGAGGAGGACGAGGAGGGCTCGCGCACAGGTCGGGGGCGCCAAAGAGTGGGGAGTCCAAGTGGGGGGTTCGCAAATCATGACCCGAGGCATGCGCGCGGTCGTGGGTTTGGCCACGGAACGCAGTAGTGGAAACCCATGCCAAGCAACACCCTGCTTGCCTTCAGGGTGCCCTGGGTTCCTTGGGTTCCGATGGTTCTGCGATGGAGAGCGTGACGATTCCACACCAGAGATCCGTGGACGACGTCCTGGGGTCTCAGGGTTGGGCTTCTCGTGAAGGCTTCTTGTGCTGTAAAAGAAGCAGGTGGGACCGTGAGATCTGGGGGGGTATCACGGCCCGGCCCCGCCAGGATGCCCCCCCCAGTCATCTCTGGGAAGCAGAACATCCACCCCCAGAATAATCACCCCGACAAGCGGAGCCGTTTGGCAAACGCACCTGGGGGAGGAACCGAACAGGGCAGGGCGGTCGAGCAAACGCCCAGGGCCAAGTGGCAGACGCCAACTTGCCGTCGCTCGGACGTCCATGTCCCGTGCATCTGTCGGTGTCGTGCGTGTTTTTTGTTGCTCGATGGTCCAGGATGGCCCTCGATGGTTCCCGCCGAGAAGAAGTGCACACGTCCGAGCGATGCCAAGCCAATCCTCGGGGCCGGGTGGCTGCTCCTCCCTCGAGCCTCCCCCCAAGAGGCCAAAATCCTCCCACTCCCTCCGGAACACGCGCGTTTGGGGCGTTATCGTGCTTTTCGTTCCCGACGCGTCCACGACGGCCACAGAGACCCCAAGATCGCCCTGAGATGCCCCCATGAAGGCCCCAATGCCGCCCACGACGACCCCAGGACGGCTCCTGAGGCGCCCCTGGCGGCCCCTCCGGGCCGCCCCCGCCACAGGGCTTGTCGTCCGCTGGGCGGGGGCCGTGCCGCGAGGCGCACAGGGGGGGCGCGGGCACGGCCCCCAGGGGGGGCCTTCGGCGCGAGCGCGCCGAGGCCCGGCCGAGGCTGGGGGCGTCCACGGGCGGGGCCCCGAGGCCGCCTCTCGAAAGGGGCCCGCCCTGCGGTGCGCAGGGCCTCCTCCGGAAGTAGGACAGATCAAGGGGCCCAAGGACACACAAAGAAGTACACACAAATAGAAGGACTCCCCATGTTTTCCCGTATCTTGTGGGATTTTGTCTTCCCCCCCACTTCCCATATGTTCGCATCTTTTCCTGGGAATCGACGATTAGATGTGTCTGTGTGTTTTCTCCCCTCCTGACTCTCTCCGGGGCACGCCCGGGATGCGCAGGGCCTCCTCCGGAAGTAGGGTAGAGGCCTCCGAGATGGGGTCCGAGCAGATGAGCGAGGAGCGCGCCGCATCGTCGATGCATGGACGATGCGTCGGCGACGCAAGCGCGGTCCTCCGACCCCATCTACTCGGGCCCCATCTCGGAGGCCTGGATAAGAGCGTGACCCCCAGAGCGGGGACCAGAGCAGGTGCTCTGGAGCAGCAGCCGCGGCCAGTCGGCGTGGCCTCAAAAAGGGCCACGGGGGCCCATGGACAACCGAGGGGGCCCGCACTTGAGCAGGGACCGACCGTCCCGGCATTCCTGTAAGGTTACCACGACATGTTCTTAGAACCCACAAATGTTCTAAGAGCATAACAATGTTCGTAGAACATAAACTCGATGTGTTGAAACGAGGCAGTCTCTGCCAGAAATGCTCTGAGGACATTTCGTGCAGGCCGCAAAAGGTTATTCGAACATTCTTTGGTGGGCCTATAGGCAAGCCAAGACGCTTCGCCACTGCTCGACGTGCGGCCCGGCAGCAGTCGATGTGGTGCAGAATCCGCTGGTCTTCACTGCTTCCTGCCCCCGGGGAGGGGGGGACTGCTTGGCTGCCTCGCACCTCGAGCACCGTCGACCTCGAGCCCTCGACCCTCGATCGAAGGGCCCCCGCGGCCCTCGGGGCGGCCGGCCTACCGCCTACCGCGCCCAGAGGCACTCAGGCTCAGGAGGCAGCGCAGGGATCCTGCTCGTCGGCCGACGCGGAGGGCTCGTCGTCGGGTGCCAGCCTGCAGTGCGACCCGCGGCGCCCGTCCCCCGCGCCGGCAGACTGCAGGTTGTCGTAGCAGTCGCCGTCGCCCGCCGAAGGCGCAACGCTGTCCCGCCGCAGCTCCTTATCGCTATCATTATCGCCACCACCATCGATAGCATCCAAATCATCTTCACCATCAGAACCACCACTGTTGCCATCATCCCCACCATAATCAACACCATCACCACCGACTTCCCATCATCATCACCAACATCATCATCATCATCATGATGATCATCATCATCATCATCATCATCATCATCATCATCATCATCATCATCATCATCATCATCATCATCATCATCATCATCATCATCATTTTCATCAGCACCATCATCATCATCAGCAGCATCAGCAGCAGCACCACCATCATCATCATCATCATCAGCAGCAGCATCATCATCAGCATCATCAGCATCGTCATCAGCAGCAGCAGCACCATCATCAGCATCATCATGATCATTATCGGCATCATCATCAGCATCATTATCATCAGCACCATCATCATCATCAGCAGCATCATCATCATCAGCATCAGCATCAGCATCAAGATCATGATCATCATAATCACCACCATCACCATCACCACCACCCTCACCCTTACCCTCATCCTCCTCCTCACGCTGGACGCCTCCGAGGCGTCCGGCGCGTCGACGCCCTCGGTTGGACCAGGAATACCTCCGGCGACCTGGCGCCGAGCTCCAGGCTCGAACGACGCCTTGCCTGGATGAGGCCCTGCTCCCTCCGCCGCACCGCGCCCCTCCGCCGCCGCGGCCGCGGAAGCGCCCTCCTGCGAGGCGGGGACTCGCCCATAATAACGGCGCCTCGGCCAGGCGGTTGACGCAGACATGCTTGCTTGCCCCGTCGATCACGACGACGACGACTCAGACCGACAAGCCTCTCGCACACGCCGACATGGTCGGCGGGTTTGCAGGTGCCAGGACAGCGGCACCGCTGCATCTCCACGTCCTCTGGCCCTCCCTCCAGGCTCCGAGCAGATCCACAGCTACGTAGGGCCACCCTTCGGGTGATCATGGGGGGATGGGTGCAGCCTGTGGCATGCGATCGGCGCTGGATCCGATTGGCGATCTATCGCCGATCTCTCTATTGGTCTCACGGTCACTCCATCGATCCTGCTACCAGAATATGGATTGATATTTATGGTTGTCGATCTCACGATCATTCCGTCAACGACTTCAATGCATGGATTCCGATGTACCTGACTACCAATATCACCATGAATGCACCGATATCGAAATGGATCCACCTGTCGATATGTGCGCATCTACATTTGTGTGTGTGTGTTTGTTAGCGTGGTGCAGTCCCCGTGGTGCAATCCAGGGGGAACAACACGCAATGCAAAGCAACGGAAAACATAACGCAAGGAGCAACAAAAACGTGGCCATGGGTCTTCAGAACCGCCCCCCCCAATAGTTGCAGACTACATGCCGTTTCGGCGACCTTGTTGACGGACTGGGGTCCCACCAATACTGGGAAACAAATCCGCCGCACCTGCCGCACAACAGCGACGACGCCTACGGCAACGATTGTGACTACGACCACGATTCGACTACGGCTGCGACTACGCTTACGACTACGACTGCGGATACGACTACGAGCAGTTATCGACCACGAGTACTATTACGACTACGATTGCGACTGAGACTGCGACGGCTACTACTACTGCTCTTTATGCGCCAGGAGCGCTCGCACGTACAATCCTAGCTCCGAAACTCGATCCTCAAAAACTGCACCCTCAGGAGCGCCATCCTGAGAAGGACTGCTGGACCTCAGGCCCCACGAGGGCCCTCCGAAACTCCAACATCAGAAGCCCCGTCATCAGTAAGATCGTTGAGGCTCTAACCCCACGAGGGCCCTCAGGAACTCCATGGGTCAGAACAACGATCCTCAACGCCGACCAGGCGCCAACAGCTGATCTGGCAGCAGCAGCAAAAAGACCCGTTCGAGGAGCACTCGCGGCTCAAAACCGTGCACCTTCTCATGCGCAGCGTTCCCTCGCGTGCGCAGTGGCCGACAATGGACTTTTCGCTGGGGGATGTTTTGTTCCTCTCTCAAATTTACCTGCCCACGGCATCCGTGCATCAGTGATGTTTTTGGTCCCCTTCTTCCGGGCCAGCATGCGACCGAAGAAAGACAACCCAGGAAACCCAGATTCGCCATTTGGATTCTTCGCTGGGGAAAGGAACCGCTCAAGAGTGTCCAGCCGCCGACAATTAGCGGGAAAGTACGCCCCCCGGGTGGCCAGGCGCCGACCAGGCGCCGGCAGCAACACTGCCAGCGACCAAACAGGAAGAGCAGCCTGAGACAACCCTCGACTCTGAACGCTGTTCACCTCCTCATCCTCCTCCTCCTCCTCCTCCTCCTCCTCCTCCTCCTCCTCCTCCTCCTCCTCCTCTTCCTCCTCCTTCCTACTTCCTATACATCGCAGGAGGAGGACGAGGAGGAGAGCAGAGCGGCACCAGTGATCCGATGAATCCGAGGGCCCCGAAACAGCGGCACCCTGCAGGGCCCGAGGAAAACAAAAAACAACGGATCAGGTGTTCGAGAACCACTTAAGGGGCCCGACAATCTTTGGGGCCCTGCAGGGAGATGCCTCTGGCAAAGGCGAGACCCTCGAAAGGGGACACCACGAGGGCTCGCCTATGCACTCCCGCACTCAGCAGAGCCAGAGGCAGGCGACGAATGAGCCTACCCCAGCACAACCCCAATCAGGACTCGCGGCGCGGGGCCGCCAAGACGTCCGAGGTCAGCCTGGACCCCGCGAGTCGGCCATCCCCCAGGGCGCTCTCAGCAAGGCGCAGCTGGCGAGGGGCATCAGACAGCGCCCGAAGGCTCGCGGCGTCCAAGAAAGCCTGAATTGGGGGAGACCCGGCAACAACTCTAACCTCCAGGTCGCCGTCTGAATACTCAAGAATTGGAGTAGGGGTCCGAGCCTGAAGGGCGAGGAGGGGAGCATCAGACAGGCGGCCCTGGAGGTGCAGTTTGGCGGCTCAGCGCGAGCCGTTCACTGCCGTCAGGCGTGCCCTGACAGAGGAGGGTCTTACGCGTCCTCGTCTCCGGGCTTGTCCTTCAGGCCCAGCCTCTGCACGAGCTTGGCCGCCTCGCGCTCCAGCCCGCCCCTGGGCGGAGAACCTGGCAGGTAGGTCACCGCCGCCTCCTTGTCCTTGCCGCCCGCCGCCAGCAACGTCATCTGCAGCGCCTCCATCAGCGTGTGCTGGCAGCCTTCCCACTTGTTGGCCTGCTGCGGGACCCCCGGCATGATCTGCAGCTTGAAGCGACCTGGAGCCTGCGTCTTCTCTTGTCGTACCAGCGCGCCTTGATGCGGAAGTGGCGGCATTGGGTGGCCATTCGCTCGAGCGCGTTCTCCTTCATGATGACCGTCTGCCAGAAGCTCCTGAATACTGCCCGCGCCCCCTCGGGCGTCGTCTCCTTGCCGTCCGCGCAAGCCCACTTAATGAAGGCCTTGAAAACGTGGGGCCACGGTGGCCCCTACTTGCGGCCCTTGCCGCCCGCCTTGCAGCTCTCCGCGCACGCGCGCCCCGCCCCCTGCAGCACCTTCTAGAAGGCCGCGCCCGCGCCGACCATGTCGCACGTGACGCAGGCGCCAGTCACTTCGGCCAGCTCGCGCGCGTCGGCGAGAGCGAGCTTCGCGAGGACCAGCAGCCAGGCCGCCAGCGCCCCGCCCTTGCCGCCCTTCTGCGTGGATTGAGCTTCCTCCCCGAGCGCCTCCAGCAGGCGGGCCTCCTTGGCGCCCCTGGATGCCACTGCGTCGCTCTCCTCTTTGCGCTTCGCTGCCCAGCTGGGCTCCTCGAACTCCATGGATCCGCACTAGCGGCAAGCCCTCAAAGTGGACTCTGGCTCGGATGCGAAGATCATCTGCAATCGAAACTTGAGCCTTACACAGCCGGCAGCGGAAGGGGCCCTCCGGAACGGCGAGCTCGAGCGTTGCGCTGAGCTGGTGTTTGCAGAAGCCCGAAGCGAACAAGTCCAGGACGTGGTTGCACGCCGAATTGCGACTCTGAAACCTACTGCCACACACGAAACACGCAGCACCCTGGGTAGCCTCAGCGAGCAAGGTCTTGAAGCCATGAGCCGCGCGAACGCGAACCAGCCACTGCCTCTTAGTGAGGAACCGTTTGTCGCAGCCGTCGACGGTGCATTGGATGCCCCCAGCGCGGCCTGCAGGTGCCTCCGGGGGTAAAGGGGCCCGACGAGGGCGGCGTGGAGGAGGGGCGCTGACGGAGAGCCACGCAGCCCTGACGATCGAGAGGTCGAGCTCAATGAACCAGTCCCGCAGATCCCCCTCGTCGAAGAAGTCCAGTGGGGCACCCGTCCAAGACCGCATAGCCATGCCACCGCGTCCTGCTGGTAAAGCCCAACGCTCAGCAAGCTCCCCTCCCGTCGGTAGCGCAAATGGTGCCCTGCGGTAGCCGCGCTTACGATGACCAACACCTGTGCCTGCAAGAAGCCTAGAGAGTCGAGCAACTTCAGCACGTCCTTGCCTGCGCGCCTCTTTCAGCTCGTGAACCGTGTCCTCACGCCAGCGTCTCCAGTACTGCCGTCGCGCAGATCTCAGCCACTTCGTATGACAGCGAAATTGCCATTGCACCTTTAAGAGGGCCGGCTTGAGGGACTCGTCGATCTCATCGTTTGGACATATGGCATCAGTGCACCCACTTGCCTCCACAAGGCCACTAGGCCAGGATGCGTCAAGTTGGCGCCGAAGTTCCCGTTGTCGATCGAGGACGGGTTGAATAGCCGCCGCAAGTGTGCGATATCCAGGTCGGTACTCGGGAGACTTCGCGAAGTGCTCGCTGCCGATAGTGAGCAATGCCTCCATAAAGAAACCCCTGTCGTTATTTGGTGTCTGCTCCTCTCGTTGTATCTGCTTCCACGTATCCTCAGCAGATCGCATATATGCTTTCAGCTCCAAGAGAAATTCAGCACGCCCCCGTCCACTACGAAGTGACTGCATAAGAACTTCGCGATTCCAACGAACGAGGCGTGGCACAGAGCCAAGCCGTACGTTCTCGACCATGTCGAAGAGGATGTGAGCGTCCGTCGTCTGTTCAATTGAATACTCCATGCACAAATGTACTGGCACGTGATCGCGCGCCTGCACCGTAGAGATAACCTGTAGATCGCGCCCGAGCCGTCGAAGGGGGCCCGCCGAGGTGACGTCGCCCAGCAGAATCTTCGGCATGAACACGAAATCGATCTGCGTGGCGGTCTTGGTCCCAAAGAACGCGGGGCCGCTGCCGACGTAGGTGTTGACCGCCACCATGCCGAGCTCCTCCATCAGCGGCAGGGTGCAGTCGGCCGCGTAGCGCTGCTTGTCCTTGGCCGTGGAGCCGAAGACATGGGACTCGACTGCCCGCCAAGTGCTGTCCCCGTCGAGCTGCTGCAAGCCGAACCCCGAGTTCAAGTCGATGCAGAAGATCGGGAGCACCCGTTTGGTGCTCAAGTACGGCAGAGTGCGCAGCCAGTTGGTCAGGGCATCGCAGGTGTGGCGATAGACATCGGCGCTGCCCTTCACAGGCGGCGGCGGGAAGTAGGCCGAGCAGACCCCTATGTCGTACTTCGCGCAGAGCGCCCCCAGCGCCACACCGCGCCCAGCGAGCGAAGCAGGAGGCGTCCACGTGTGGGTGATGGAGCCGCGCCGAATCTTGGCCCCCAAAATGATGCTGCAGCCCGTACCCTTGTTCGTCAACGGCCCCCGAGCCCACCCACTCTCGATGCACCAGTTGTGGTCGCCTGCCCGTCGCCAACGCGCCTCACACTGGTGTTCCCTGCCGTACCCCTTGGCTGTAGTTCCGTTCAAGCACACGAAGTCGTAGGCCCTGCAGGCCTGAGCGATGGACGTGAGCCTCTCGCCACTCGACGCGTGCAAGGGGTTGTACTGGAGCGCGCGCAAGCGTCGCCCAACCATGAGGACGAGCAGGAGCCAGCAGCCCACACTGAGACATCTAGAAACCATCGCGAGAAAGTGTAGATGTGTAGGGGATGTCTCCGAGCGGAGGCATGAAGGAAGTGCGGGAGCGGACGCCTGTCGCCCTCTGCACCTGCGCACTCCTGACCCAGATGCCTTAGGACGAGGAGGAGAGCAGGAGGAGGAGGAGGAGAAGGAGGAAGGGGCGAGGAGGAGGAAGATGATGAGGAGGATGAGGAGGAACAGAAGGAGGACGGCAGTCCTCACGCCATCAGGAAGCAGGAATCGGCAGGAGGAAAGAGGGGCGAGGCCATTCCCCGCCGAAATAAACAGGGGGGAATAACTAAAGACCACCTGAGGTCGATGCATTGCAAAGTAACGCAGAGCAATGAAAATCAATGCAAAGCAATACAACCGCGAGACGATCGCGGGACAATCACGGATTATCCACGGCACAACCACGAGACAAGCCACAGGATGACCACGCGACTTCCGCGGGACAACCATGGGACAACCATCAAGCTGACCCGACCACGGGACAACCACGGCACAGCCCCGCGCACGCCCCCCACACCGGTCCGACCTGGGCCGAGCTGGAGCAGAAGCTCTCGCAGCTCCGCCTCTCGCCCGCACGCACGTCGCGCACGCCACGAGCCGACGCTGAAGCCGGCTTCCCAGTTTGACTACCTACCAGACAACCCCAACCCAACCCGAAGACTCGAACTTCGGGTTGGGGGGGGTACGGGTTCCCTATGTGTTTTTTCGACGTTCCCCGACCCCCCCCACTGGAAATGGAGGGCAAATCGAGGCATTCGCGTTGGGTTGGGGTGGTCTGGTGCGTGGTGACAGCTGGGGGCCCCTGTTTCACTTGAACCTCCCACCCCTCGATCTCCGCCCAGCCGCCTGCCAAGGCCCCCCCAGGCGGCACTCCTCTACAGATGCCCCGGCATCCGACGGTGTGCTGTCTTCGCTGCGTGGTCCAGGCCCCCACACCCTCACGGGGGGGGGGGTCGCCCCGGGCCCGTTCCTGCTGGCCCCCGGGCCCCGACGAGTGGGCCCCGCGGGCCAGAAACGACGGGAGGACGCCGGCCCTGCACGAATCACCCCGTCGTGGGTGAACCAGAAAGGTGCCGACATCGGCATATCCCGGACCTCGACAGGGGTGCGCTCCGACCAGCATCTCGAGGCGAACCCAGCGGTGGCGACGAGGGCCTCCCCAGGAGGCCCAAAAAGGCAAGAAACAAGCAGGGAAGAGTCGCCGTAGTCATGGGTAGAATCAACTCTAATCAACTCTTAGAATCACACCTTACGAGCGGGGCGCGGCCAATCAACCTGGCTAAGATGCCTTCTCATCTTCCTTCGTCGGAGATATAGAGGAAGAAAGTAACGCTATATACATAAACTGTTGGCGCTCCGCGCGGATTTTTTGAAACTGCGCCGGACCCCCCTCCCTGGCGCGCGGAGCGCGCCAGGGGCGGCGCCAGAGGAACCGCCGGGGGGGGGGCCAGGCGCCGATCCAAGAAAACCGCGCGGAGCGCCAAAGTTTTCTGTTTACGGCGCTGTTTCTTCCTCGAATCTGTACCTCCTCCTCCTCCTCCTCCTTCTCTTCCTCCTCCTCCTCCTCCTCCTCCTCCTCCTCCTCCTCGTCCTCCTCCTCCTCTGGCGTCGAAGATTTATGTCCCCGCCGAGCACCTCCGCCACGACCCCGCCAGCAGCCAGGGCGGCGCCCGGGTCGCCGGTTTCCGCTGCGCCGCCGCCGGCGGCGGGGGCGCCGCGGGCGCCCGGGGCGCCAGGCTCCTGCGGAGGGGCGCCGCGGATCGCCGGGGCCCCGCGCCCTGCCGCCCTTGACCTGGCCCTCCTCCTCCCGCTCCTC